>CAUYQG010016830.1:0-10290 GCA_963574415.1 Tarsius wallacei
ATTCCCCTGTTGAATCCATGTTGCTTGAACAATGATCACAACAATTTTATTCCTCAATGCTAATAATTTCCATTCCATTTTGACCATTTCTCTTTAGGTATATTAATATTGTATTAAATAGACCACTAGTCTGAGTAAACTTGTCAACCTTGAAGAATTAAATACATTCTCTCTCTATGCTTTTATTTTTGGTGATGGAGTTACTTTAGTCTTCAAAGGTCAGCCACGTTTTTCAGTTTAGAAAAACAGAAGTCACTCTAAGCATTTTAATTAAGAAGAGATTTAATACAGACGATTTGAGGCACACAGTATTATTAGAGGGAGTGAAGAAGTAGGTTTGAGACTGAATATTCGGCACAAATGCTGGAAGTACAATCCAGCTGTTAATGCAATTGCCTCTAGGTATCCAAGAAATTGGTATATATCCAGTACTGAGCTCCAACCAGGATGTGAATTAAAAACAAAATGCTGTTGTTTAAAACTACTGAGATATAAAGGTGTCTGTTATAAAGTTAGTTTAGCAGGACTAATACAAAAATATGCCATTTTAGCATTATAGTTTTTATAATTTTTAAACTGTGTTGTATTTGTGAGTCTGACAGATATACTTTCCTTCTAAGTTAAAGATGATATGTTTGATTCAGTATGTTTAAGTCAAATAATGATATCTATATATGTGGACTGTACCCATAATCTTGCTAGGAATACTAGTATGTTCTATGAGTGGTTTTTGTTATATAATAATCTGAAAAAAAGTTTTAACAGTTCTACAGTAAATATGGCAAATATTAGGAAAATTATATAGGAGATAATCATATGATCTGGTGACCCACTGTCATTGGTTTTTTTCTTCACAGTGCAATCATCATGAGTGCACATTCATTATCATTCTTAATGTCAGTACATTCACATCCACATTCCAAGTTGATGCCAATGGTCAGTTATACTAGTTTATGTTCCTTGAAACTATTTGAATATCTATTATATTCCATAACACCAGGTCGTAAACGTTAAATACACAAAATGGAATTTATTTTTAAAAATAAATCTAAAAAATCTGGGCAATGCCGGGTCTCTCAACTATACTTAATTTCTGGGGCCTGAGTCCCAGAATTGTGAGAGAGCTTTTAGGATGAGCATTGGGTTTAATTGCACTTGATTCTCTTCAGGTTGCTCTAGGTTAGAGTTTCTTTATTTTGTCATTTTGTTTTAACTTATTTTATTTTCAATTCAAGGGATGTAAGACCAGATTTAATACATGAATATTGCATGATAGTAAGGTTTGTGTTTCTATTAAGCCTGTCACCCAAATAGTGAGCATGGTACTCAGAGGGTAGTTTTTTTAACCCTTGCTTCCCTTTCTTCCTCTGCAATTTAGAAGCCCCAGTGTTGCTTTCATATTTATGTCCATGTGTACCTAGTATTTAGATCTCACTTCTAGATGAGAAAATGCAATATTCAGTGTTTTTTGTGTGTTTGTTTCTGTTTTAATTTGTTTAGCCTAATGGCATCCAGTTGAATCCACATTACTGCAAAAGACAAGATTTCATTCCTTTTTATAGCTGCATAGTATTGTATTGTGTATATGTATCACACTTCCTTTATCCAATCTACCATTGATGAGCAAGTTGGTGCCATTTTTGCTATTGTAAATAGTGATGCGATAAACATCTGAGTCTGGGTGTCTTTTTGGTGCAACAATTTATGCTCCTTTGGGTATATACCCAGTAGCGGGAATGCTGAATAGATTGACAAATCTATTTTTAGTTCTTTGAGAAATTTCCAAATTGCTTTTCACAGGGGCTAAACTAGCTTACATTCCCACCAACTGTGTATGAGTGATCCATTTTCTCTGCAACTTTGCCAATAACTGTTGTTTTTGACTTGTTAATGATAGCCATTCTGACTGATTTGATATATGTCAGAGTTTTTTAAACTGAGTTTCTTCTCTTGAGTACCTATTCAAACTCTCCTTACAATGGATTTTATTATTTGATTTAAATAAGAATAAATTAAAATTATAACTGATTTGCCACAAAATATTACCACACATGCTTGTATTTATCTTTACATTTTCTTTGGTCCAACTCCAATTTAAATATGATAATGTTTTTCTATCTCAAGGGATCAAACTGAGCCTTCACAAGCCATATGAATATAATACACTAACTTTAAAAGAATCTGTGCTCTATCATTCAACACCCTGTACATATTAGAACAAAAGCTATTTGATTTTTTTATGGTACAATTTTATAACAGTTCATTATAAGTAATTAAAATATGACCAGTAAAGTGAAAAATTTGGTTTTGGCTTCCAATGATAATTGAGTTAGACACAATAACTATTTCAATTAGAATGAAATGTGTATTATTTCTGAAGTACAATAACTATAAAATGCATTAAAAATAATTACTTAAAGAATTCTAATTTGATGATACATTTACCATCAAAATGGAAATTGGGAATTGATGACTTAAAATGTATTTTGGTTAGGTCTTATTTCTTATTTTACCTAACTAGGAAATAAACACAAACTTCATTAATATTTGATAAAGCATTTTCATATACACAGACATTTTAGACATTCTTTCAGTTATTTTTACTTCATCACATATAGAAACAAATTAAATATAGTATTGCACCTGAGGCTACATAATTTTTTATTAATGACTACATAAAGTATCATTTACAACATTATATTAAAATAAAATTCCAATTTAATTTTATGTAGTTTTGTTTATATACATATGTATATATGTATGTCTCATTTTCCTATAGTTGACTGAAAGCTAAAATCATAAAAGTTTGCATATAATTATATTTTGAATATATTTATGTATAGTAATATCTTTAAAAATAAGAGCATCATCAGAAGTTTTGGGAAGAAAAAAAATTGTTGTAAAAATACTATTGTTGCTTTCCACTTTCTCCCCATAATGTATTCTCTCCTTCTGCCACAGTAAAATAATTTTTTATCCCCAATGATTAGCTTAATTTCCTGGGTTCCTTTGAGGCTGGGTATAGATTGTGCCAAATGACTAAATTCAGAGCAACATAGTGTGAGTGAAGGGGATATGTGCAACTGTTGCATCATGACTGTAGGAGGAGAGGATCCATTTACCACTTCCTTCTCTCTGGGCTATATTGCAGTTTATGTAGTGATTATAAGTCTCTTGTACAGTGAGGACAAAGGTAACAAGTAACATTACAGAAGAAAAAGAGAAATGGTTTGGTTTTACAACATAGTGGAGTTTCCATATAAACTCTGGGATGCTTAGCAATAGATTGTCACATGGGAGAGAAACAAAAGTTCATATTTCAACCACTCATTGAGATATCTTCCATAGCAGCCCAAACTATTTGCTAAGTAATACAGAATTTAGAACACAGACTTAACAATGAATGTAACACAGCCCAAGAGAGCTTTGAGGTCATAAATATTACAAGCTGAAAACTGACAACATTTGTTTTGCTGTGGAAAACCACTGATAATTTTTAGTAAACAAGTTGTACACAATTTACTATCACCAAATTTGGAATGCCTCTAATATTTGATAGTTTTTTTTTTTGCAATTGCATACAGCTAGGGATGGAATCTAGGCATAGTTGTTATTGTCTGTGCCACAACTGGAACCAACAGAAGTCTTTTCATAACATTCATCTAGTCTTAAATTTGGGTAAGCTGATCTATGAGGAGGGTAGTAGTTGACTATGGAGAAGGCTGCTATGATAGAAAATATATTCATCATGGGAGTAATGGACCATTGAGTAGTAGTACCTGGATAGTTTGATGGCAAAACTGTAGTCTATGGCAGAGGTTGAAAGTTGCAAGTCCATTATCTCTACTAGTTTTTTTTTTTTTTTGAGTTGGAGTCTCACTCTGTCGCCCAGACTGGAGTGCAGTGGCCGCTCCCGGCCACCGCAGCCGGGACCCGCTGGGCTCCGGCGATCCTTCTGCCTCAGCCTTTCAAGTAGCTGGAATTACAGGCGCGCACTACCACAGCCGGCTAATTTCTTTTTGATTTGTTGTAGAGATGAGGTCTCGCCAAGGTGCCCAGGCGGGTCTCGAACCCGCGGACTCAGGCAATTCACTCACCTCGGCCTCCCAAAGTGCTGGGATTACAGGCTGAGCCACCGAGCCCGGCTATCTCTACTACTTTTCATTCGTCATAGTAATAATTCAAGATGGCAGCATCTTTTGGCCTATAATAACAACACTCTAGGGAAGGCAGGCAAGTGTTCTAGACCATTTATTCTGGAACTGTTAATTGAAAGAAAGATAAACTATTGAGCTTAAGCCAAGTTTATCTTAAAGTCTCTATCTGACTCAACAAACTATAGCCAAACTAATATACCCTTTAAAAGGGTTTCAGGCCAGGATTGGTGTCTCAGCCTGTAATCCCAGCATTTTGGGAAGCTAAGAAGTGTGGATTGCCTGAGCCCTCGGGTTTGAGACCAACCCAAGCAATTTGGCAAGATCTTGTCTCTACAATAAAAATAAAAAATTAGCTGGGTGTGGTAGCACGCGGCCTGTAGTTCTGGCTACTTGGAAGGCTGAGGTAGAAGGATCGCTGGAGCCCAGGAGGTCGACACTGGGGTGGCTGTGAGTGTGTCACTGCACTCCAGCCTGGATGACAGAGTGAGACTCCAACTGAAAATAAAAAAGAAAAGTGTTTCAAATATTACTCAAAATTATAATAACAAAATTAAGATAATCAATTTTTTAAAAGTTATGTTTAATAAAGAAGCAAGACTGTTCAAAAAATAATATAATCACTACATATAGCAATTTTATTTTTACTGTGATAAATTTTCAGATCATTAAATTAATTTTTTAAAAGGCGATTAACTAGATATGTTGTGGTTTTGGGACCATACAGTTTGAGGATCTGATCTGAATATATTTCTATTATAAATATCAATTTTAAGTGCTTATTCACCTTATTTCACACAAAATTGGATTTTAAAAAATATTTATTTTATTTGAAAGATGTGGGGTACAATTCAGGATTAGGTATACAAGTGGTCATAATACAGGTAAAATGTGGACCTCTGTTTGGTCCCCATTTAGCCTGGTTTGAGATCAAGAACCCTTATTGATGTTATGTGTGCCTTTCCTTCTCCGTTGGCAGTTTCCACCTACTGCCAATCCCTTTGTTATAGTATTATGGTAAATGTTCAGGGTCTGCTTATGAGTGAGAATATATGATACTCAGTTCTTTGTTTCTGTGATAAGTGACTGATTATTATAGACTCTAATGTAAATCCATCCAAGTTGCTGCAATAATAGTATATTACTAATAGTAAATTTCCTTTTTCTTTGAATTAACTGCTCTGTTTTTTTATAAAGTTTTTTTTTTTACATTTTCTTTTAGATGGAAGGGGTATATATGCCTTTTAATTAGTTGTTTTTAAAGATGTCGGGTACAATTTAGGATTAGGTATACAACTGCACATTGTACAGATAAAGTTTAGGTCTCCTTTTGGTCCCCACTTTGCCTGGTTTGAGATCAGGTATCTTTAATGATGTTGTGCCCCCCACCAACACCCTGGCAGTATCCTGCTACTGCCAATTACTTTCTTAAAATATTATAGTACATGTTCAGTGTCTGCTTATGACTAAAAACATGTGGTACTATGTTATTTCTGTGAAAGATCACTGAGTATTATTGACTCAAAATCTATCCAAAGTGCTGTAAAGTTTACAAATTTGTCCTTTGTTATGACTGCATAATATTCCATCGTGTATATGTACCACATTTTTTATCCAGTCCAGTTTCAATGGCCAGCACGGCTGGTTCCGTGTTTTTGCTATTGTGAATAGTGCTACAGTAAACATATGTACACATGTATCTTTTTTGTAGAATGACTTGAGTTCCTCCAGGTTAAAAAAAAAAAAAAGCATTTTCTAGGTTAATTGTTTCATATTAGATGCCTGGAGTTGTGTTAATTTGCTTCAGAAGAGATACCATATCTTGAATTGCAATTGTTTTTTGGCATCACCACCCAATTAAATTTGTGATGATCTATTGTCATTTTCCATGACTCATCTAAATTATGTAGTGGCCAAACAGGGTGTCTAAGGAGAATAGTCATTAGTTCATGAAGCATCGATACCAGTTATAGTCACTGAAAGGCTTTTATGCAGAGGAGAGGTGACTGCTTCTGAGATTGGGGAAAGGCTGCCTCCTCAGGCAAAGGAGGTTCAGGGGGATTTGGAGGTTTGCAATTCTCAGCCTCATCCATGTCTGTCTAGGACATAAAGGAGTTCCACTCCTTCCCACCAGTGCCCTTACTGTAGTGTAACAGATCTGGTATAGTGGAGAATTTAATTTTCATTGTACCTCTGCAACTCATGTTCAGCCCCTAAGTCATATCTGCCTACAAACACAGTATATGGAGGATTCTTCCAGAGCTCCATGGATGCATCCTGATTCTCCATGTAAGTCCATGGGAGTTGTTTTTTTGTATGTATTCGTGACATTTAATTTCTTTTTTCCTATGTATACCCTCTAGGGCTGTAAAAAGACAGGTGCCAGGTGCAGTGGCTCATGCCTATAATCCCAGCACTTTGGGAGGCTGAGGTGAAAGGACTGCCTGAGCCTGCAGGTTCGAGACCAGCCCGGGGAAATTTGGCGAGACCTCATCTCTACAATAAATCAAAAAATTAGCTGGGCGTGGTGGCACATGCCTGTAGGTCCAGCTACTTGGAAGACTGAAGTGGAAGAATTGCCTGAGCCCAGCAGGTTAATGCTGGGGTGACGGTGAGCGTGCCACTACTAGCCTGGGTAATGGAATGAGACTCTAACCAAAAAAAAAAAAAAAGAAGACGAAGAAGACAGGCCACTCTATAATCAGGTAATGCTACATTCATTGCCATGGTGACTAAATGCCACTGTTATTTAATTTCCCCAGGGTCTGACTTACCATTTACAACTCATCCCATAACATAACTGGTGATAAATGGAGAGATTGTAATACCACCACCTGTCATGGATTGCACAACTGCCAATCTTCTTCCCAGGCAAAAAGGTTATCTCTGTGTTTCTTGATTATGTTGGCAACATAATCGGAGAATTGCGTTTTGAGCATCTGTTTCCTGGGGTTCATTCTGGCACCAATTACTGTATGAAACAGGGTTCCAACAAGGAACAAGGAATATACAAGTTAGGATAATTTGAGGAAGATTTAATAAAGGTACTAGTCAGGAAAGTGGCAACAGGGTATTGCCATCCCTAAGACCTGAAGAGATAAGGAGAGACAGCAGAGTACCAAAGGAGAGAATTGGGTAGAGTCTCATAGTGGTTTAAACAATGGCCACCAATTTTTGACATCTCTCCCATTAAGAATTAGGATCTGGCCGGGCTCGGTGGCTCAGCCTGTAATCCCAGCGCTTTGGGAGGCCGAGGTGAGTGGATTGCCTGAGCCCGCAGGTTCGAGACCCGCCTGGGCAACTTGGCGAAACCTCATCTCTACAATAAACCAAAAATTAGCCGGGCATGGTAGCACGCGCCTGTAGTTTCAGCTGCTTGGAAGGCTGAGGTGGAAGGATCGCCAGAGCCCAGCAGGTCAAGGCTGCAGTGGCTGGGAGTGGCCACTGCACTCCAGTCTGGGCAACTAAGTGAGACTCCAACTCAAAAAAATAAAAATAAAAAAAGAATTAGGATCTATGTCCCTTCCACTTGAATTTGGGTAGATGTAAGCTTTGCTCATAACCAAACATGTATTGAGTGTGATGCTTCATAACTTAGAAGACTAGGTCAGAAAAGGTGTAGTCTCCACCTTGTTGACTAAAACACTCAAATTTTGAATCCCCAAGATGATATGTAGTTCCAACTACCTTTAGACTGACATACTATAAGAAAGCCCAGGCCTCAGGGAAAAGTCATGTGAAGTTACTTCAGTCAACAACCCATGATTCTGTCCTAGCTAACAGTCAGCACCAACTACCAGCAATGCAAGCAAAGATACTTCCAGATGATTTCAATACCCTGCTGTTAAAATTCCTAGTAAGGCCCAGACGTTGTGGAGCAGAGACCACCTACTCTCCACTGTGCTTCAAAGTCTTGACCTACAGAACCTGTGAACAAAACAAAATGGTTGTTTTTATGACACTAAATTTTGGAGTGGTTTTGTACACAGCAATAGTAACTGGTACAAGTAGAAAAAGCTACTCTGAGAGAAGCAGTGACTTTCAGTGGAGAGATGGAGTCAACTCCTCTACAAAGAGGAAGTCGGGGGAATAAATAAGCTGATCCTCCCTCCTCCCTCCCTCTTTTGCCAGTGCTTCTTGTTGGTGAAATCCAACCAAAGCTAGAGGACAAGGTAGACTGCTGTTATAGGCTATCCAGGCCTACCTCACAGAACAAGAAGCAAGGTAGAGAAGCAGGAAAGTGGATCTTAAAAAACAAACACAAGTAATCTTGCTCAGGGACATTTGAGGACTTTGAATTTTATTCTGAAGACAATAGGAAGACATTGAAAGGTTTTAGGCATGGGATTGATAAGATTATCATCCTGAAAATGATGTGTAGCTTTTACTGGAGAAAAGACTAGAAACAGGGGAAGACTAGTTAGATATGTAATGATCAGGTGTGAGGTAATGGGGCCCTGGGCTGTGGTAACAGCAGCATAAATGGAAATGGAAAGAAGCGATGTGAGAGGCATTGCAAATAAAGAATTGGCCACAGATGTGGATCGATTCATCAGGGGCATAGAGATGAGGAAAGAGGAGATGGTAATACTAAGGTTTTAAGCATGTTTAATCAAGGGTCTTGAGCTTACTCCTAGAGAATTGATCAATTCCCAAGGTTTCACTCATCCTCTGATGTGAAATAAAAAATCTTCTCCTTTCATGATTTTTGCCTCTTAAACTCAAGTCTTTCACCTGCCGCCTGCTGAATATTTCAACCTGATGGGCTACTATTGCATCAAACATAGGATATCAATAAGCAAACTCACAATTTTATCAATACTCCCAAGCCCGAATCACATATTCCTGTCAATAGAGCGTCTCTTCACTTCTATCATCTATGAGAGCCTTGACACTACTGCATTTTTATTATGTCCATAATCACTCCTATTGCTCATAGGTGAAAGTTTCTTTTTTGGAATTTAGTTTGTAGAAGCTAAGAGTGTTTGTCCAACATCTGAAATCTGTCAAAAGTTCTTTAAAGGATTTATGCATTCTCTTGAAAGGGCTAATCACATAGCATTAAGGTCTCAGTGGAATTTCCTTGATAAATCTGCTGCTTCTTCCCATCAAGGCCATACGTGATGATAAACAGAGTTGTAGAGGCTGGAGAACTTCTGACAGGCACCCTGGGCCTTGATGGCATGAATAATCATCGGTGCCAGCTAGCACCTACCCATTAAAACAACACTTTATTTTAACCTGTTTTTAAATGTGTACTACCTCCTGAAATTAATTGTCGGTGTAAGAAGAATCCACATTGCTACAGATGTGGCCCTCATCACCTGAGGTGTGCAGGTGAAGCAGACACCAATGTTGAAATGTGGACATATGTGTGAAACTGTGTGGTAACGGGTAATGGGTACGAAGGTGCTTGTTGAGTTGGCAGTCTGCTTCCTGACAAAGCAAACCTCTGCCAAATCACTGAGTCCTCATTTCCTCTACACACACATCCTTTGGTCTGCACATATGGACCCATATAAGCTAATACTTTGTCTACACCTCAGCCAAAACCAGTTTCCTCCCGCCACACCAGACCCACCCCAACTTCACCATTAGTGATTAACTGCTATATCTCCTGCAAGGGTTAGGTCAGAAACTGTTTCTCCCAGTTAGCCTTCTCTGACTGACCCAAATTTGGTGCCGCATCTTCAATGCTTCCACTTCACTTTGCAAATTACTTTGCAAATTACTGCACCATGTTATATAGGTTGTTTTGCCTGCCTTCCTTATTTGATTGAGATCCCTAAGGCAGTGGGTCATCTGACCTCTCTGTGTCTCAATTTGTCCATCTGTCATGTGGAAATGATATTAATTTTTTTTTTTGAGTTGGAGTCTCACTCTGTCGCCCACACTGGAGTGCAGTGTGGCACGCTCCCGGCCACCGCAGCCTCGACCCGCTGGGCTCCGGAGATCCTTCCGCCGCAGCCTTCCGAGTAGCCGGAATTACAGGCGCACGCTACCATGCCCGGCTAATTTTTGATTTATTGTAGAGAAGAGGTCTCACCAAGTTGCCCAGGCGGGTCTCGAACCCGCGGGCTCAGGCAATCCACTCACCTCAGCCTCCCAAAGCGCGGGATTACAGGCTGAGCCATCG
>CAUYQG010016831.1:0-22668 GCA_963574415.1 Tarsius wallacei
AGAATCTATAATACTGAGTGACCTGTCACAGAAACAAAGAACTGAGTACCACATGTTCTCACTTATAAGCAGACCTCGAACAAGTATCATAATACTATAAGAAAATGACTGGCAGTAGTGGGAAACTGCAATGGGAGGGCGTGGTTGGGGTTGGAACCACGCCAGGGGAGGGGGGGGGCATACCTCATCAACTAGGGTACATGCATAATGAACATTCGTATACCTAACCCTGAATTGTACCCCATGTCTTTAAAATAAAATTAAGTAGTGGGAAACTGCAATGGGAGGGCGTGGTTGGGGTTGGAACCTCTGCCAGGGGAGGGGGGGGCATACCTCATCAACTAGGGTACATGCATAATGAACATTCGTATACCTAACCCTGAATTGTACCCCATGTCTTTAAAATAAAATTAAAAAATTAAAAATTTAAAGCTCTAGCTGGGCTCGGTGGCTCAGCCTATAATCCAGTGCTTTGGGAGGCTGAGGTGAGTGGATTGCCTGAGCCCGCGGGTTCGAGACCTGCCTGGGCAACTTGGCGAGACCTCATCTCTACAATAATAATAAAAAAAAAAAATTAGCCGGGCGTGGTAGCGTGCGCCTGTAGTTCCAGCTAATTGGAAGTCTGAGGCGGAAGGATCGCCGGAGCCCAGCAGGTCGAGGCTGCGGTGGCCAGGAGCGGCCACTGCACTCCAGTCTGGGTGACAGAGTGAGACTCCAACTCAAAAAACAAAACAAACAAACAAAAAATTTAAAGCTCTAACATTCAAATGGAAATAGAATGCATAGATGAACATTTAATGGTAAGTTTTAGAAAATTATTTAGTAATATTAAAATTCTCATGGCATATTATTCAGTTAAAAATATATTACAAAACATGTTGATATTGACATCAATGTTATCAAAATTATCGTGAAAGCTTAAAACATATTAGAAGAAAATATGCCAAAATATTAGAAGTGGTCATCTCTGAATTATGAGATTCTGGGTAATTTATATATTTTATAGCTTTCCATCATTTTCAGAATTTTTTTTACAATAAATAGGTATATTTCAATAGTATTATAAGCCTACATTTTATTCTATTTATAGTTAAAGAAAGCAATATTGGATTGTTCAAAAAATAGTATTTCACAAAAATTATGGACAGTGACCTTCCTTGGACAGGCACTATATCCACTTACATGGTGTTTATACAGTCCTGTATGGCTTCAACAACATGCTTCAGGTAGCATTAGAGTGTTTTTCAAGCAATAAACATCTTTAAAAACATTCCTTTTTATACAAAGTTACATAAACGAGGCCATGTTCCCTTCAGTATTCTACGTCATGATGCCCCCTCCCAGCAAAGATGTCACTCCTGGACATTACCAGAGGTCAACCCAGATCCTCCCCTTTCTTTTCTTACACTATATGTCATGGCCACATAGCTCTTAACAAGCACATATTCAGCAACAACAAACACAGAGTGAGTCCCAAATAAATCATCATCAAAACAGATGGAAAATATGAAAGAGCCTGTTCTTTTCCTTATTGATTCAGTTATTAGTTTCTTAATTACATCAGTCTGTCAGAGAAAAACATCTAATAGCTGAGAAACTAAAGAGGCAATTTAATAAATAAAATATTCCACAGAAAGAACATCAGTTTATACCTGGAAAGCTTAAGTTCAAAGAATAACATGAGAATATCAGGATCAGGCATTGTTATTGATTGAATTTGTGTCCCCCAAAATAGATATGTTGAAGTCCTAACCCTCAATATCTCTGAATGTGACCTCATTTGGAAAAAAAAAAAGGTCTTTGCAGATGTAATCAAGTTAAATGAGGTCACTGAGGTGGGTCTTAATCCAACATGATCCAGATGGTCAGATGCTGCCTGAAAGCCACCAATTTGTGACCTGAATCTTAGTGTAGATGTACAATTGCCTGAAGGAGAGAGTGGTGATATTTGATCTTGAAGGTTGTCAGATTTAACAAATAAAATTATAGAACACCCTGATAACTCAACATTCAGGGGGGAAAAATAAACATTTTGTGTAAGTATTACAATTGTTTCCTCATAAGAAGAAATTTGGACTCATAGGCAGGCAGGAAAGATGATATGAAGACACAGAGAGAGAATGGCATGTAAATGGGGAGGACAAAAAGGATGCATCTACAAGTCAAGGGATGCCAAGCATTGCCAGCATGCCATCAGAAGCCAGAAAAAGTCAAGAAAGGTTTTCCTACATGTTTCAGAGGGAACATAACCCTGTGGACATCTTGATTTTGGAATTCTAGTCTCCAGATCTGTGAAACAAGGAATTTCTTTTGTTTTCAGTCACTGAGTTTGGGGTACTATGTTACAGCAGCCCCAGGAAACTAAAATAGGCATCTTGCACCCCCTGGGAGTACGCAGCCTGGGGGGAGTTAATAGTGACAGATATGCTACATTCTCTGATGCTTTCTTGTCACCACTCGGCATTTAGTTGCCAGAGGTCTGGTTTAAGGCCAGACTATTAAATCTATGGTTGAAAGTCAAACCTTCATTTGCTTACATTTCTCTGTCCCATGCATTTTCATCATATCCCAAGGATATTTTGTAAAAATGTGAATTCATAATGATCATCTGAGGATACTAGACAGTCACAAGAGGCAACAAACCATTCATTTTATGGGATCTTTTGGTGTTCAGGCCAGATTCCCTTGAGTCAGCATATCTCCCATGTGGAGGGAGAAGGATGTTATAACAAATTTATCTAAAATATCTTCCCTGTAGGAAAGTTCAAGCTTAGTGTATAACTGTCCAGATTTTTTTTTCTCAAAACCTATGGAGTTTAGGGAGCATTCTGCTGAATTGTGCTCAAGATGGTCTTTGTCGTTCACACAAAATGGGTTTGGTTTCTGCTCAAAATAAGGTCTTTGCATCTCTTTCCTTGTAGGCACAGGAGTGAAATAAACTACGGAGGTCTGCAGGGAGAATCCCCAGGCTTGTGGCAGTGTTTGTAATAGGAGAGAAGTCAGAGTCATATAGCAGCAAGGGGTCCTTTCCAATATGTGCCCCCTTGGAAATTCTCCAAAGAACCTGTCTCTTGATACCTAGTTTTAAATGCACAAATAAGAGGTCCCATCCTCAGCTGCTGTTTTTCTCTGCCCTCAGGAGATATAAGGCATCAACACCATACAGATATTTATTTTCACCTGCACAAAGATTACTTATGTTCCCAATCCTGACTTGTAGCCTACATCTTTAAAATAAAATAAAATATTTTAAAAAGATATTTATTTTAAACACATAGGTTATTCACCTAGTTACATCATTCTTTTGCAGAAGGTAAAATTTTTCTTCCCATTTGAAGATTTCTAGCCATAGAAATTTTCATCTCTCTTAGATGTCTTATATCATTAATTCCTTTATTTAACAAATATTGATCCAATATCTATAAAGAATCAATCCTTTCTATGAGTTTAGGATACATCATGAATAAAACATTAAAAAAATCTCTGCCCTCAGGGATCTTACACTCTAGCAATGATCAAGAATTCAGATACCCTCAGGTCCACAGTGTAAATATGTGAAGGAGATGTTTTACAAATAGCACCATTATTTGAATTTTGTAGACATATGTTCATTTTGCTCGCACTTCACACACTTAGGAAGTTTATTTCTCTATAGAAAAAGAAAGCTTTCTCCATTTTTATTGGAACACTTGGCCCTCTAGGGTTATCTGTCTTTCTGCTTTTGATAGAGACACAGACAAAAAATGTTTCACTTTCCTCTCTACTCTGAGGAAAACACAGTGCCAGTATGATAACATTTGGCACATGATGTTTCATCCCAGTGCCCAAGAGAAACAGGGAACCCAGGGAACTCACATTCCATCAAGAAACGAACTTAGCTGTTTCTGAGCTAGAGAGGGGAGCTGATCCAGTGTGGCTGGGTTTGATAATTTTTTAAGGGAACTTGAAGATTCAAATTTTTATGTGAAATCTCCACATTTTTCCATTTTGGCAACAAATTCAAGATTTTAAAACATACTGCAAGCAAAAAAGACATGTCTTGATCCAGATGGTCAAATGCTGACTGAAAGCCACCAATATGTGACCTGAATCTTAGTATAGATGTACACTTGCCTGAAGGAGAGAGTGGCTGTATTTGATCTTGAAGGTTGCCAGATTTAACAAATAAAATTATAGAATACTCTGATAACTCAAAGTTCACGGGGAAAAAATAAATATTTTGTGTAAGTATGCCTCATGCAATCCTAGGTACATACTTATACTAATTGTTTACAAATTTATTTGAAAGTAACATCTACCTGGAGTCCTGTATTTTATCTGGCAACACTCCCTGAGCTCTCTTCTATTTCATTTATAAGATTCTGAACTATGAAATATATCCTCTTATATGATGATTTTTTTCCCTCTAACATTGGATGCCACCAAGTGGATAAAAATGTCTTAAAATTTTTATAAATAACTCTTTGTAGTCAATTAACTTAAATCATTTCACTCATTCACTTATTTCACATCCATGGAGCACCTAGCATGTGCTAGGTTCAGTACCTAAGTGTGATGATACAAAGATTTCTTAAGCTCCAGAAACTCAAAACCTAGATGGGAAGACAGTCAAGTCAACAAATAAGTACAACACAATGAGGCCGGTGCCAATGAAGGTAGAGAAGGAGTACTGAGAGGACTCAGAGGAAGGAGCAATCTATTCTGTTGGGTTGGGCACAGGTCCATAAACTGAGTCATAACAGATGAGTAGGAACTGGCCTGAAGGATAAGTCACTCCCAAAATTGTGGCTAATAAAGGTGAAAAATTCTAGTCATTAGAAAAGATGTTGGAAATAGAACAGAAACATTATCTCATCCTCCTACAAAAGTACAATCCACTTAGCTCAGATCAGCATACATTGGTCTAACTGCAACATCTAAAAAGAGAAAAAGAAGAGATGGAAAAGGATTCAAACAAGGTTATCTAAAGGATTCAAGAGGGAAAAGAGACAACTCCAGAAGAATGTGGATGTAAGTATAAAATGAAGTCCTTAAAATGAGCTGTTAAGGCTATAAAAATAGAACAGAACAATGTAGGTAGATGCATACTTGTTTATCAAATTTCATTACATCTCCCCTTGAAAACTGAAAGAGGCAATGCTGCAAACCAAAAATGAAAAATTACTTCTCAAGCAAATTATGTAATAAGAAATTAATGCGAGGAAAAGGGTATCCCATGAACAATATTAAAACAAAAGTTTAAAATTCACTGCTTCTCAAAGTTTTTCATCAATGCATCTCTAATTGTCAAATGGAATAAAGCATCCCATCAGGAATCTGGGGAACTGATCTTAAACAGACTGACAGCAAGGGCAAATATTTTCAAATCTAATTCTCACCTTAAAATTCCATGGATATTTTGTAGTTTGCTCTACAATGTATCTGTGCTCTGGATAAATTATACATCTCTTTACAAATCTTCAAAATTGAAGTTCTTTTCTTTCTTGAGGAAGAAAAACACTATGTAGATCATACCCCCTTTTACTACTGCTCCCCGGGGGTGCATTTCAAGCCCCAGTTTGAGGAAGAGGAAGGAAGTGACACCAAGAATGGCTGATACATAATTAAGAACCATATGCTATTGCTTAGGGTGACTCATTTAATTGTCTCAAGTGTGTTTTGCCCAGGATGACTCCAAGAAGTGACTGTGGTCATTCCTTAGTGCCTACGGCAATTAGGATCCTAGATTTGATATGGACAGACACTATACAGGCAGTGTTTTTATTTAAGTCTCCTTAATTATAGTGCACAAGGAGGAGGAAAACAGTCTTGGGCAATGCCATATTTGCAAGAAAGCAATTCTAGCAGACCCTGTCAGCTAACACAGCAAGTCTTATTTTTGCCATAGTTTTGTGAGACTTTTCAGACTTAGCCTTCTGAGAAAGCCTCCAATTTCATAGACCACACTATCTTTGCATGTCCAAAGCCTCTATTTTCCAAGACAGTGTCCTACTCCCTATAAGAGGTACTTGAGTCCCTCAAGGCCTATTTGAGATCACAGATGAGGCTTGCCCTATTTGCCTCAATACCTGCCCTACAGTATAGAGTGATTTTCCCCAGTTTAATATACAGACACTGTCTCATACTGATACTAACGTATATACTTTGTCAAATGGATGACACCATGTTCATTTCCCATCTGTCCAGGATTTTCTCCCGCTCCTTATTTTCCACGTTCCAACCACATAGGTCCTCTTTTTGCTTCTCAAACATGCCATGGAATCTTCAGTCTGAGATCCTTTGCACATGCTGCCCCCTCTACCTAGAACACTCTTCTTCCATTCTGCACTTCTCCTTCTTTCTATTTATGGACTTAACTCCTACCCATATATCAGGCATCAACAGAAATAATACTTTCTAAAGGAAGTGCTCTCTGGTCACCTCCCGACCCAGACTGTACCAGGTCTACTATCATCTCCTCTCATGATTCTCTGTTCTCTTGTTTCATAACATTTATCAAAGCAATAAAAAATATATTTTTGTATATGACAAATGTCTATCTTTCTTTCTAGAAAGTGGAGATTTCTTATTTAGTAGTCCTGTGTGCTTAACACAGTGTCAGGTATGAAAGAGTAGATGCTCAATGAATATTTGCTGAATGATCACATGAATATCCCTTTTCGGGTCTTCTAAAAGTTTAGTCCTTCCACCTGAAAGGACTAAACTTTGGCAAATCTATCTAAATGTTGCCCTTCTTTCAATATTATTTATAATTCTTTCTCTTTCATGAAGCCATTTTTGACCAAAAGAGGCAAGAGTACAATACCAAAAATTAAAAATGACTTTTAAAAGGAAATTTATAAAACTTATTACTATAAGAAGGTGATGAGAAAGAAAAAGTATCCTATAAATGCTCTTTCTTTTCTCATATTTAATGCCCAGTTATAATAACAGGTTCAATCAACAGTTTCAACCAGCTTCTAATAACAGATTTTTCTTATAGCTGTCTAATTATTTCTATTTAATTCATCCAAATATGAATCTACTCATTTATTCACTTACACATCAAAACCTTAAGTTATCTCTTCAAGTAGATTAGAAGTTCCTGGATGAGAGGAACATCATCTGAAATCTTGACCTCCCCAGAGAAACTGCCACTGGGCTGCCCAACAACATAGGATTAGAGAATCATAGGCTTGTATAGCTGAGCATGACCTTAGAGACAATCTGGACAGCTCCTTTCACACATGAGGAATCTAAGTCTCAGAGGACCTAAATGACTTGCCTAGGGTAACTTAGTTAGTTGTGGAGCTGGTAGTCAAACCCAGTGGCCCTAACTCCTACTCAATGCTCTTTTTATTGTACTACACTGCTTTTGTTGCTGTTGCTGCTGTTGTTAGCTGTTGTATTTCAAAAGAAAAACAAATTAATATAAACTCAAAGGATAATGGCTCATTTGGGTTCACTGTGCATGGATAATATTGTACCTTGACTTTATCTAACACCTTTATTTACAGATCATTTTCACAATTCATTTTATCCTCCTTTATACTGAAGAGTATTTGCTGAGCTAATAGTCACCTCAGCCAGCCTTACAATTTACATAGTATTTACTAAAGTCCATTCTTTTGTCTCCACAGTCCTATTCCCTTGACCATTTTCCTTTGCAATCAGATTCTATTCATTTTTGTACATTGCGATTCAGAAATGCCTCATATTAAGCTGTACCCTTTGAATAAAAAACGGGCATTCCTCCATGAGCTGATTTTATTTGTTCTGTCCCACATTCTCCTCCATTCTCCTTACCTTTGCTTTCTCTTTAATGGTTTTGGTTTCATATCACATCTTATTGTTAACATCTATTTTATTGCCCACTTTGCTGGCCTTTTCACTGTGTTAAATTTGTCCTTAATTCTTTTTTGAAGTTCAGATTTGTTTTTCCTTCTCTGAATCTGAAAGAGGTGAGAAGAACTTAAATCTCTTAGTTTTAGGTTGTTTATTTAAATTACCATATCTAAATATCAAAACAATAGTAGCTACCTTCAATTTGGAAGAAATGAAGACTACTATTTCTACCACATAAAATATAATTTGAAACGTATTTCCAAGTGGACATTTAAATATGCTCATGCTTTTAAAATCAACAACAGACCAGAAAACCTAAGAGTTAATTCAAACTCAAGATATTATAGAAAAACAAGGTGTACTTTAAAAGCTATCCTTTCAGGCCGGGTGTGGTAGGTCATGCCTGTAATCCCAGCACTTTAAGAGGTGGAGGTGAGAAGACTGCCTGTGACCAGGGATTCGAGACCAGCCTGGGCAATTTGGTGAGAACTCGTCTCTACAATAAAATTTAAAAAATTAACCAAGTGTGGTTGCATGATCCTGCAGTTCCAGACACTTGGGAGGCTGAGGTGGAAGGATTGCCTGAGTCCAGCAGGTCGAGTCTGCAGCGACCATAAGCGTACCACTGCACTCCAGCCTGGGCAATAGAGTGAGACTGCAACTCAAAAAAAAAAAAACAAAAACAAAGAAAAGGTATTCTTTCAGAGGAGTAAGAAAGGAAAGAGACAAACATAAATGGAAAGTTTGTCCTGATGGGCATTTCTGTATATGTACCATAGTTTGACACAAAATATATACTGATGACGATTTCTGTTCATTCTGTCCATACCTCTTGAAGAAGGACACCAAGACCCTGGGTATTATAAATTTGCTCAAAGCAAATTTCAGGGCATCTGATTATAAAACCAGTGCACATTCTAAAACACATGGTTGCCACCGAGAAACGTATTTTCAAGGAAAACACCCCAATTGTGAGGGAGCTCAAACTATATCCTAGAAGAAAAAATGTAGAAACTTGGGATAGTTGGCATAGAAGGCTGATTGATGACTAAAGAGGTTTATAATTGTTTTCAAATGTGGGAAAAGATTGTTCTGTGGGAAAACAATGAGGCCTTCCTCTGTGTTGCATCAGAGAGAAGCAGGACCAAGAGTTGAAATCTAGATGGAAGCGAACGTTAGCCTGATGAAAGAAATAATATCCTCATGATAAGAATTCCCTGAGGCTGAAAATTGATGCCTCACACAGCAGCAAATTCTTCAGGGAATTATATGATGTGTTTGAGCAGAAGATGGATGAACACTTTGATGAAGGTGATATTATCAGGAAATTAAAGTGTTAGATGGATTTTAAACCAATGAGTTCTTAGGTCCCTTCAGATTTTTGATTCTTCATCCAAAAGCAATAATTCCAGGAATAGAGCCCATGGACTACTCACCAATGATTCTCCATAAGCATTTGAAAAAACATTTTTTAAAAATGTAACTTCAGGAATTTCATGCACAAGTTAGTTTCATAAGTAAATTGTGTGATGGTGAGGTTTGGGTCATCCCAAACAATAAGCATGGTACCCAACAGGCAGTTTGTAAAAACCTTTTTTTTTTTAAGGGACTCAAATTTTGTGGCCAAGGCCCAGGACTTTGTGGTAGCTTTTTGTAGATTCATTCAGCCTTCCTGTATCTAAAACCTTTGTAAAGAGATACTCAGCATCTCCCTTAGAGAGCTAAAATTTATTTCCTCACCCCTTGAATCTAGGTTGTCCTTGTTTCTTGCTTTGGCATCAGAAAGCAGTGTAAATGACAGTGTTCCTGCCCCGTGCATAGTCCCTAAAGAGCCTTGGGCACTCCCAATCTTTTGGAATGTTGCTGCCAGTAGGTGAGTACATTTGTGCTAACTCACTGGAGGTAAAAGACCATATGAAAGAGAACCTAGACATCCCAGCGGAGACCATCTCAGACCAGCATGCAGTCAGCCTACACTAATGACAAAGTTCATCCTCCTGTCTTCAGTCAATCTGTACCCTCATCACAGGGGGAAGATGACCAGCTCAATATTTAGAGCGCCTTAGATATGGAAGTGTCATAAACTTTTTCTAGGACCCATTGGAAAAGAATGCCAAGGCCTTAAGACAGAGACCTTTTGACTCCTAGGAACCCACTCCTAGCTCTATCAGAGAAGCCATGGCCTTGACAAAGGAAATGAGCAAGCTGTTTCCACTCAGAACCATTCTAACTGCCAATGCTGGAACACAATTAGACAGCAAAAAGCACAGCCTCAGCTAAAATGCAGAGTAACAGCTGGACTGTATTCCCTGAAAATACAATTCATTTATTACACAGATAATTAGGTTTCCCTCTAGATACAAAAGTAATATGGTCTGTGCATTAAGCAAAGAAGACTCACTGTGGCCTGGCCAACCCCCGCCCCAAGTCTTCAAACAGCGTTAATTCTTGGATTCTAAAATGGGAAGATGAAGAAAAATTGGTGGGGGCAAGAAGACAGCATTTACATTGAGATTCTTCTGTTCATGGCTTAAATGATCCAAATCAATGTTTCTGAACTCTGCATTAGAGTCAACTGGGAGTTTTAAATGATATTGATGCCTGGGCCCCATCCAAGAAAAATTAAATCAGAATCTCTGGGAATAAAATACCTGGACAAAGGTATTTTTAAAGTTCCCCAAATGATTCTAATGTGGAGGCAGGGTTGAGAAGCCTTGGTCTAAAGCAAACTACAATTCATGTTTTTTTGTAAAGAATGTTTGATTGGAACATAGCCACACTCATTCATCTAGAGTTGAGTTGTTGTGATAGAGATCATATGGCCATAAAACCTAAAATATTTATTATCCAGTTCTTTACAGAAAAAAGTTTGCTGACTACTGTCGTTAGATACTGATATTCAGTACTGGTTAAGGGCTGCTGACAGAGGAACTTTATCTTGAGTGCTTCTGGCTTGGTTTTGTATTCCTTTGACCTATTACTCCAACACCAGGAGTCCAAAGCACATAATAACAATAAAAACTAACATCTAAGAAACACTGATTATGTGTTAGGCACTAGGTTAAGTGGTTGCATCATCCCATTTAATCTCCACAACTACTCTTTGGAGGACCTCTGATTATCTTCATCTTATGGAACAAAAAAATAAGTAAATAAAGCATTGCAGAGGATTAAGTCATTTGTCCAAGTACACAGAGTAAGTGTGGAGGTTGGATTCAAACCAGGCTAATTTCATGGCCCATATGCTCACACACCACACCAACCAAGATTCACAATATGAGTACAGGAGCATCTGAGCCAGCCTGTCCTGTAAGCTTGGGGTGGGGGGCACTTCAAGGGGAGGGGGTGGGAGAGCTGCTGATAATACCTACCTTATAGAACTGTGGCAATATTAGGGATTAGTATGACACCTGATAAAATAAAAAACACTGGAAACTGAAACATTTCTTCATCAATTGAATCATTCAGTAATTTAATGAGCATCTTCCATGAACCAGGCATGGTTCTTGGTGCTGGCTACACAGCAGGGAATAAGATACTGGGAAAACATAGGTTACTAATCTCTGACTTCATAGAGTTTACATGGTAGTGAGGGAAATGTGTTATAAGCAAACATCTTTATACATACATAAAAATGTTATTTATGTATATATAATTATATAAATATATGATATATACTTATGTATGTATACAATACATATAAGTATACATACAAATATATGTACATATATACATTTATGTATATATATACTTACATAAATAATTATATACATACAGCGGTCTCTCAAAAACCAGAATTATCTTATGGAGTGCCAGCCCTTTGTAGTACAGGCTTCCCCACTAGGTAAGTGTTCTAGGAACCCATCAGCATCAGTGTACAGCTAGCGTTGTTGTGAGAGGCTGCGTTCAGCTTCAGTGAATTTTCTTTTGCGGGGGGAGTCAATGCATTTGCTCATTTCATGATGGGTAATTTGTACAAACAGCATGCAACAGCTCAATGCACCTGTCCACACCGCACTGAATATTCAGCACTTTTTGACTCCAAATGGCATGATCCCTGTGCCCCAATTTCCCTATTCACCTTATCTCTCCTCAAGCAATTTTTTTTGTTTCCTAGAATGAAAAAAGTTCTCAAAGGGAAATGTTTTGCCAATGTGGAAGAGGTGAAACAAAAAAAGGTAGAAGTACTAAAAGGCATCAAAATTGGTGAGTTCAAAACCATTTTCAGCAGTAGAAAAAGCATCTCAATGGGTATATTGCATCAGATGGAAAGTACTTTGATGGTGACCAAAGTTTAAACATGTAAGAACACACACAGAATTTTTAATAAATAAATTCCAGGTTTTTTGGGTCCCCCTTGTACATACATACACACATGTATGCATATATATACACATACACAGTTGATTCTCATTATTTGCTGTAGTTATGTTCTATAAGGTCACCATAAACACCAATATGGTGAATATGGAAACATCGTTGCTAGGAAAAACACAGAGTGAGGTTTCTGTGTAACTCTGGTCATAACAATTTCATGAAAACAACCAATATGCAACCTGTTTAAAAACACCTTCATATATTTATATAGTTGATTCATTAACACTGAACTCATGGCCAACAGCAAGGAAGCATATCTAACACGTGTTTTCTCCACAAGGCACAACCCAGCCTTCTTGTGCTTTAGGAACACTAGAAATGCTCTCAGCACTATGCCTCGGGGCCACTTAAAACAGGGAAATTACCAACACAAAACAGAAAAATGCAAAAAAATGCACAAAACAGACCACATAAAAGATTCTTGTTGACAGTATGAGAGAAGGCAGAGTGTTGCTTGTGGAACTTTAGCAGAGAATGTGCCCATCAGGTGGCTCACATGTTTTGTTACTCTGCATGTCTGCAAATGACCATGAAAACATGGTAAATACTGATTTTGGAGTTACAAATAAACTTTAGAGAGTAGGCAAAGTCAAAAATAGAGAATCGTGAATAATGAACTTATTGTACACTGCCATATACAGATAACAGCTACAAGGAAAATTAGAGCAGAGAAAAGGGATTGAACATACCAAGTGATACTGTTTTCATTATGATAGCCAGAGAAGACCTCTCTGGGGAGCTACCATTTTAGCAGAAACCTGAAGGAAATTAAAGAGCAGGTGATGGGAACATCTGAAATAAGAGCCACAAAGGAGAAAGAATGGCAGGCAAGGGTGCAGGCCTAGAAGTGGTCGCCTCCACCATGTGCTAAGGAATGCCACAGGCCAGTGTGGCTGGAGTAGAGTGAGCAGGAGGAAGTATCAAAAATGAAGTTACAACAGAAAAGAGATCACTTCAAAGGCATGTTTCCCCAGGACAGGATCTTTGGCTTTCTTCCATGCATCATGGAAATCCAGTGAGGCATTTAAGAAAGCTGCCATGATTTGGGAGGATGCATAGATACTAGAGAAGAGATGGTTGCAGTGGCCAAGGGAAGAGGGGTTGTGGCTTGGACTAGCGTGTTAGAGGTGAAGTTAGGGAGGCAGAGAGATTTGCAAAATATTCTGGAGATGTGGCTATGAGATGGCTGCAAAGTCTGAGGGAAAAAAGGAGTCGTAGCTCTGAAATTTGGGCCCCCATCAACTGAGTAGGAAGAAGTTGAGAGAACTGATCATATTCAGCATATATTTTTGAAGGCAGAAGTGACACAACTGAAGTTGGGTTTGAGAGAGAGAGAGACAAGGATGATTCCAAGACTTTTAGCCTGCAGAAAGGAGTGTCATTTACTACAATTTAAGTCTGAGAATGTAATGAGTTTGTGGGGCTGTCAAGAGTTGCATACATTAACTTATTCTTCAGATTTGGATGTGTTTGTGTGTATCTGATAAGACACAATTATAAAGAAGTACCAGCATCAGGTACTCATACAATATTTATAAGTCACCTATTGTATGTGCTCTACTAAGAGAAAGGAATACAGCAGAAGCAAAACACACCCGCCCTGGAGATACCTGCGGTCAATTGGGAGAAACAGACATGTAAACAGGTGACAATTAAAAGAAAAAAATCTCAATACACGTTCTGAAGCTACAAAATACCAGACAATGCTTGAGGCACAGAAAGAACACTGGAGTGAGATCAAAAAAACAGTCTTTAGAAACTCCAATTTTCTCCAAAGGAAGACATGAGAAAGTATAATTTTGTTGGCCTCAGAACGCAGTCAAAAGTTTTTAGCCTAGGTAATTCAGCTGTTGATTAAATTGCTCCTAGTATCTCCCTGGGTGGGAGAAGGGGGAGTAACTTTGGAGAAACCTAATTGGGCAGGCCAATAGCCACCATAACATTAAGTGCCACATAAATGTCTCCTCTCAAAGGACAGCCCACAGCTATCAGGACCTGACTATTCTCTCCATATTCATTCATTCCACCCGCTGATCTTGCCTCCAGATGTGCTTGTTGCTTCTAAAGTGTAACCAAGAGCCATTTGCAGGGAGAGATGCCAACAAAGCTAAACAAAGCCCTTATGCAAGGGAATTGTTTCCACAAACAAAACACAAATTCCTCCAAGGTTTGAGCAAGGAAAAAACAGTTCTCTTGAGGAATAGCTCTGTCGAAGGCAGGGCACTTTTTCCTCTGAGTTTGTTTCTACCTTTCTGGCTGGTCCCAGCACTGACAGAGATGAAACTAAAAAACGAGGCACAATTCTTTCCCTTAGTCCCCACAGCACAGCAGCTAGAGGCCAGCATCTTCAAAAAGAACTTACTGTAGAAATCCAAGAGGGAAATAAACAAAGAAAGTATAAAAACTGTAAAATTGTTGCACTCACAAAGCAGAGGTCCCTGACCCTACAATAGCTAAGAACGTTACTTACCAGGCACATAGGCCTTGATTTGTTACATATTCTGTCTGAAAGCGCCACACCAAGAAAACATCTCTATTTAATTCTCAAGCAGGCAGCTAGTGCACACACATGCTTTTATACACACTGCTTTGCTGTATTCTTTCCAGATGATGCCTAAAGGGGAAACTCCAATCCAGTGGCTGTTTTGGGGGAAAATAAGTGCAGTCTGAGGTGACTGAAGCCTCTTTTAACAAAAAATGCCAAACTCATATTCCTTCAAATACATAACAGCAAGGACATGGTTCAGGAAAAGATTCTGTCTCTTCCATTTCCCTCCCCTCCCCTTATTATATCCCTGTTTCAGTGCTGGGGTCCTCATGAAATCAGTGCTAAAGTTCCCTTCCGAAGCTAAGAGCCCTGACAGATGGGCTTTCATTGTTGTCTGACTGTACAGTGGCACCACACTTAAATCCAGTGTGGACACTTCACACTCAAAGAACAGTGAAAGATGAATGTCAGCTCACTCCTAACTACTTTGGTGGATACAAGAACAGAAAAGTGTGCACAACCCTTTGAGGAAAACCAGTAAGGTCACCCACAGAGTTGCAGGAGGGTCCACAGAATTTACTTTACCCAATCTTTCATTTTATTGCATCACATACAGAGTGTGCATCACATGTAGATACAGATGCCGCCTCCCACAATTGCTTTCTTTTTGATGTTAACATTACTGCACAAAGAACACTGAACATTGAAAATGTTTCCATTACAAAGATAAAAATAATTAGGCTGGGAAAGGGGAGGCTGTCTTCTCCTTGAACCAGTGCCTTCCCATCTCCTTGCCTGCACTAAGTGGATTCGAACTACTCTACACCTGAGTTTGCCCTTCCGTTTCCAACTAGATTTTATAATTTTGTAATTTTATAACTTTGTGCTAGTTGACTCCCCACAGCCCTATCCCCATCCAGAGTTCATAATTTTGTCAGGAAACTTAGAATTTATATTCCATTTCTTCCTCTCTGCATTGCTCAGCAACTACAGAGATGTCTCAGACTGATTTTCCAACACCCCTCCGCTCTCCCCAGGCAAGGAACACAAGTTCCTATCAGACTCATCATTTGGACGTGCTCACTCTCTGTGGCATGATTTATAGAACAGCAGCCTCAATTACAATTTCTCTTACTCCTTGCATTGACTAAAATGCTGAAAATACAAAATTGCCAAGATGGCACGGTACACAGCCTCTGACTCAAACAGCTTTCTGCCTACAGCCCCAGGCAAAAAAAAAAAAAAAAAAAAAAAAGACTGCACTGCCAAGAACAATGACTCAATCCATCAGTGCCAAAGATGGCAAGACTAGGAGCTATTTTCCTAACTCAGAGAGGAGGCTCCCACCCCACAGCTCTTCTCCCTCCAACCAACATTGGGAACTCTGCTCTCTTTCTTCTGGCTGGAAGCTTAGAGGCAGTTACTGTTATGGGCCAAGCAATTTCAGGAACAGCAGCCAGCAGACAGGAATTAGGGGATTAAAAAATAAATCTCTGCATATGTGCTTCTATTTCCAGCCCTTGTTTACACACAGTAATAAAAAAAAATGATGCCAGTAACTGAAATGAAAACAAATAGACCCATTTATCTGCTATCTTTGATTTCACTTTGATTTCTTTTATTTGAGACTGGTGAAAACTCCAAAACAGTGTCTCACCAAACTGAAGAGTTTGTGGCAATAGCTCAACCCAGAGAAATAGCCAAGTTCTCCTATCAGAAGTGAACCTGAGGAAGAGAGAGGAAGTGAAAAGGCATCATATCATGTGTCATTGGCTGGTAGAAGAGAAAAAAATATTAAAAACCAGGCCATCCTTGGGTTACCTTCCTTCAGATCTCCCAATCCTATTCGCTTAATCTGTTTCTTCGAAAGTCTTTTAATTTTAATTTTATTTTTTTTTATAACAGTCTTAATGATCACCATGGCACCTTAGAAAGTATTGTCTTAAAAGTTTCATATTTAGAAAAGGTGCTCTGAGGAAGTAACTGTCATTTTGGGCTTACCCAGTCTACTTCCAATCAAGGTAACCATGATCACATTTACAGTGTCCTTTCTCCAAACTCCCAGTGAATACCAAAATGATATTCTGGGTAAAATCACTATTGTCTTACTGATTTAAATTAAGAGTTGCTTTCTTAAAAATTACTAAATGTTAATTTTTGGAGAAGTTTTAGATTTGTAGAAAAATGAGTGGAAAGAAAACAGAGTTTCCACATGCCCTCTCATCTCCTCACACATTTATTAAAGCTTATGAGCCAATATTGACACATTATTAATTAAAGCCCATAGTTTGCATTAGGGTTCACCCTTTGTACATTCTACAGGTTTTAATAAATGTATAATGATGTGTGTCCACCACTGTATTATGATACAAAATAGTTTCACTGCATTAAAAATCTTCTGAATTCTGCCTTTTTATCCTCCTTTCTCCCATTCCCTAGCAACTATTGATCTTTTTACTGTCTTCACAGTTTTGTCTTTTTCAAAATGTCATATAGTTGGAATCATACATTATGTAGCAGCCTCAGATTGACTTATTTCACTTAGCAACATGCATTTTAAGTTTCTTTCAGGTCTTTTCATGGAGCAATTGCTTCTTTGTTTGGTTGGTCGTTTTCTACAACTGGAAACTTGTAAGCACAGGGCTGGAAGTAGTAGCTTATAAAATTGTAAAATTTTCCTCCCAATTTTCTCTTTTCTTAACTGCAATCTCTGAAGTAGTACAGAGACACCATGAAAACTAGTTAGACATAAGCTTGAAGCTTCCTGTACTTGTAAGAGTAAAACCACAAAGATGGGTCCTATATTATCCAATGTGTGTTTAAATGGGTCAAGTGAGTCAAACTTGTCCCATATCAGGGAACATTATTAAAAGTACTACTTATTAGAGTCATTCATTATCAAAAGTGTTGGAGTTCAGGCGGGGAACAAAAGAGCGCATGAATTCTGAAGCAGCACAGAAAAGATATACATTCAATAGACTTGTTAATTCAATTTTAATTTATGCTGTGGTCTGAACGTGTGTCCCAGAAAGCAGGTATTGGAAACATAATCCCCAATAAAACATTGTGAGGTGGGGCCTAATGGGAGGTTTTTGGGTCACAAATGTTCCACCCTCATGAATGAACCGATATAAATTTTAAAGGGTTTGAGGCTGAGAGTTTTGTTTCTTGCCTTGTTCATCCTCTCTTTGACTTTCCACCATGGGATGATGGCACAAGAAAGCCCTCACCAAATGCCTGCCCCTCAATCGTGGACTTTCTAGACTCCAGAACAATGAGCCAATAAATTTTTATTTATTATAAATTACCCGGACTCAGATATTCTGTTAGAGCAGACTAAGACAGCATGTTGATGGATCAAGCACCAGTCAAGGAAAATACAGATGATGAGTGTCATGAGAGTTTAGATAGGGATGGGAGATCCTTTCTGATTGTGTGATATGTGATGTATGTAGTATCCCTACATGGAGGGTAGAAAGTCCACCATAAACAATGGCACAGTGATAGCACATCACAAGGTAAGTGGAGGCAATGGTAAAATTCAAGTGTCTTTTTTCCTTTTTCTTTTTGGTGCTGGGGTCTCAATTTTGTAATTCATGATCCTAATCCAGCTCTTGTTGTTTGTCTGTGGTAATTTTTTTTTTTTTGAGAAAGGAGAGTAAAAAAACATTTTCTGTGGTAAGTATACATGATGGAATATTACACAGCCACAAAGAAGAACAAAATCATGAACTTCACAGCAACATGGATGGACTTAGAGTCTATAAAACTGAGTGATCTTTCACAGAAACAAGGAACTGAGTATCACATGTTCTCACTCATAAACAGACCTTGAACAACTATCGTAATACTATCAGAAAAGGATTGGCAGTGCGGGAAACTGCATGGGGGCAGGGGATATGGGGAGGTGGGATTGGCAGTAGTGGGAATCTGCCTGAAGAAGGGAGGGCACACCTCATCAACAAGCGTACCTGCATAATGAACATTTATATACCTAACCCTGAATTGTACCCCACATCTTTAAAATAAAAAAATTAAAAGTTAAAAAAAAACATTTTTAATGAGTTGAATATCTTTAGGCAGAACATATGCATTCCAATTTGCCATAGTCCAAAAATGTTTCTATTAATATAATCTGCCTGTCTTCAATGTTCATCTAAGGCAAATCCAGGATACAGGGTTTGCATGGACTGTAAGAGTGTGATACATCTATGATACAAACTGTGAAAAGATTGAATTATACATTTATAAGCTTGTAGTTCATACTGACAGCAACAGAGAGCCAATTAAGATTTAGTAACTTAATTTGGAAGAAACTATCTATATGGTTAATATTCATGAGGCTTTTGACTTGAAAAAATTCTCTGTTTATAAAGAACAAATCCAATATCTTGGATGTCCAAGGATAGGTGTATGGACAGCCCCATGGATGCCACCAACAGAGCCAGGAAGTTTCCTGATGTAGCTACAAGATTATGGACACTAGAGTTTGGAAACTATACACTGGATTTCTTAGAGAAGGCAAACTTTGACTCTGGGTTAGTCACTTGGGATAAATGAAACCTTAATGCACCGGAGCTCTAAGGCCTTGAAATGTAAGTAGCTGATGCTTCTGCAAAATTCAGAAAAGGAAAGGACCAAAAAAAAGATGTATTTATATGGTAATCAGTACCCTTCTGATATAGAATAGAAAAATCACCTGCAATTTTAGCCCAGAAAAATGAGCCCCTGCATCAAGTCAACCTTTAATTCAGCAGTAATTGCCTCTCTTCATTTATTCACTTACCCGTTTAACAAATGCCTATTGATGGTCTTCTATGTGCAGGGTATTATAATGGAAGAGTCACAAAGATAATATGACAGATTCTTTCCAACATGATTCTTAGGAACAAAAAAGAGAGTGTGCATGATAGAACAAGGTAGAATAATTGCTTACCACAAGATATGTGGCACATAGCAGACACTTGCTAAATCACTACTCTTGATATTTATTAGATAAAAGGAGGGGGAGTGTGATCCATTTTGTTCATGACTGAAGGAAGCTTTGTGGAAAAGTGTCATTTGACTATGAAAGTCCATTAGAATGTGGGCTGGAGAGGTAAGAGAAAGAGTGGAAAGAGGAAGAATGACAAATGTTTACAGTAAGGAACTCAACCTCAAACATGAAACATAGGAAGAGAAGTGGAAATGGTAGGTGGGATATAGACTGGAAGACTCCAGTGGTAACTTGAAGTTTGAGCAGTGGAAAACAAATGACCATTCTTTTGTTTTGGGGTGACATAATACATGCTATAGAATACCACAAACTGATTTGATGACATTAAGCAAAACTCTTAATCTCTCTTTAGTTTCTTCACATGTAAAATGAGACAAGAGTGAAAACAACTTCTGAAAAGTGATCAGATACGTCGTTTTGTAGACATATCTACAGCTCCTCCTCCTCCTCCTCCTCCTCCTCCTCCTCCTCCTTTTAAGTCGGGGTCTCATTCTGTCACCCAGGCTGTAGTGCAGTGGCATGATCACCACAATCATGGCTCATCTCAGCCTCAACCTCCTGGGCTCAGGTGGTCCTTCCACCTTAGCATTCTGAGTATACAACTTATTTTAAGACACTAAAAAGGAGAAGGCGAGGAGAAACATTTGATAAATTAGAAAGACACTACGAGTGCTGTCAAATAAAAATAAACATTGAGGTAGCAACAATGAAAAAGGAAAAGAGGTAGAGACAGTGACAGGACAGTAAGACACAATGATTTCAATAAGGAGAACAAAGAAGAAGTCCCAAGCATGAGTGACAGGAAGAATGGATGAGCCATTGATATAACTAGGGAAGATGAGAAAAAAAATCAAGTTGGAGTTTGGCAGATGATGTGTAAGATTTTTGTAAACATAATTTTGAGAGAAAGAGAAGGAAGGGGAGGGAAGACTGAGTTTAGAGCATGTAACTATAAATGCTCAAGGAAGAATTTGAAGGAGCAGCTATGACCTCTTCTAGACTCTCCTAAGAATAGCAATTCAATTCAATCTTGTTGAGGTTGTACTGAATCACTATTGTATATTGTTTCAAAAGTTAAGAGAGAAAAAAATGAAAAGAAAAATATAACCTCACATTTAATAACCTTAACATTTAGTTGAGAAAAATGCTGAATCCACATCTTTACATAGAGCAACATAAGACATCTTTGTTTGCTATTCATTGTTTTACTGTTCTAGGCCCACTTCTACATCTTCCTGTAACCCCTAATTGCCCTAGGATCACCCCTCCTCCAACCAGTTCATGAGATTTTCGTAAAAAACTTCCCCACCCTGAGATCTAGGTCAACATGTGATCCAACCTTAAGCTAAGTGTAGTGGCCTTGGTGATTAGTTTAGGGTGAGCATTTGGCGCAGTGAGAAGCAATTGGAGCCAGTTCCAAGGCATTCTGCTAGAGGATGCTAGAGGACTTCTTTTCACTGGAGTTACTGAGACACTGAAGCCTGGAGTTGATGGCAGCCATCTTGCCCCTCAAAGGAAAAGTTGCCTGAGAACAAAACGAACACCAGAAAAAAGAAACAAAGCACAGGAAAGATGCAGAAAGCATTACTGACATGATTTGAGCTCTTAGACCCAGCTGCCTTTGAAGCCTGGTCTTTCCTTGAACATCACAGCCACCTCAGCCCATAAAATTCTCTTTGGCTTATGCCAATTTGAGTTGGGGTTTCCAACACTTTCAAGAAAAATAATTGTTTTTCTACACATCATAAAACCATGGGTAAACTGCTTCAAACAGAAACCAAGTCCAGAGAGACAAATGCATTCCATAGGCCACATCAGTCATTAAATACCCAATGAAAGAAGTCAAGCCTTACAGGTTGGTTCGCTGTGCTTTGGCTAACAAAGTTTCTATTGGGCATAGCAGGGAATATAAAAATGAAAAAAATTATCTCAGTGCAGCATCTGCTAATTAGGAACCTTGTTATTTCAAGTAGGAAACAGTCTCATTTCTAGACCCAGCGAAAGAATAATGAAAGTTTAAGGGACAAGCAGTGGATCTTAATAGAGAAGGATTTATTCTTGTAAAACAAAACTTAAGGAGGACTATGACATTTCAGAATGCAGAGGGAAAAAAAAAAGAAAAGAAAAAGAGAGCACCAGGCATGGTGGCACATGTCTGTAATCCCAGCTACTCAGGAGGCTGAAGCAGGAAAATTACTTGAGCCCAGGAATTTGAGTACAGCTTGGGCAACATAGCTAGACACCCACCTCTAAAAGAAAAATATAAAAATAAAATGTAGCATTTGTTGAGCAACATTCTGTGTGCTAGAATATCTTATATTTATTTTCTCTATATTCTGATGTCAAAGTAATGATGATAAAAACCATAAAGCCCATGACTGCCTCCGTCATTTTTTTTAGACTGAACTGTGCCATCTAAAAATCCATGCTTTATTTTTAATTATTTTATTTTTAAAATGTGGGGTACAAATGAGGGTTAGATACATATGTGGTCATCATACAAGTAGAGCGTGGGTACACTTATTGATGTTGTATACCCCCCCGCTGGCAGTGTCACACTACTGCCAATCCCTTTCTTATGGTATTATGATAAAGGTTCAAGATCCACTTATGAGTGAGTACATGTGGTACTCAGATCTTTGTTTCTGACTCTAATTCCATCCAGGTTGCTACAAAGTTCATAATTTTGTTTTTCTTTATGGCTGCATAATATTCTATCATGTAAATGTACCACATTTTCTTTATCCAGTCTACTTTCAATGGGCACCATCGTTGGTTCCATGTTTTTGCTATTGTGAATAGTGCTGCAATAAATATGCGTGTGCAGGTATCTTTATTATACAGTGATTTGAGTTCCTCTGGGTATATTCCCAGTAGGGGGATTGCTGGGTCATATGGAAGGTTGATTTTCAGATTTTTTTTAGAAATTGCCAGTCTGTTTTCCACAGAGTTGTACTAATTTTCATTCCCACCAACAATGTAA
>CAUYQG010016833.1:0-11555 GCA_963574415.1 Tarsius wallacei
TTGACTCTGGGCTTGTTCGTCACTGAAACCGCTGTCGGTTTCAAACGCGAGCCCAGGTTCGAGCCTGAATAAAGACCCTCGTGTTTTTGCATCGGGCTGGCTCCTTGGTGGTGATCTCTCTGGATTATTGAGTACAACACAAACCAACAAATATTTATTAAGTTCCTACTTTATACCATGAAACATACACAAAAGAATTAAAAACATTTTCTGTTCTTAAGAAACATTTAGTCTAGTTGGTGAGAAACATGAAAAGTTCAACAGTAGATGGATAGCCATACAAAGCAGTTTATATATACATCTACAAATTATATAAAATGTTATAGTTAATTGCTATAGTATTTTGCTATAACAGTATTGAGAGGTTTCCAATCCCACATTAGTCTTCATTAATAAAAATAAAATCTTCAAAAATCTTTGCAACCTTGTAAAAAACACAAAGATTCTGTAGGACATGGAAAGTGTGACATATAAAATAAAAAGTGGGTAAGTTGGACTTGATTAAAATAAAAACTTTTGCTCTTTGAGAGATTTAATTAAGGCAATGAGAAAGTAAACCACCAACTAGGAGAAAAATATCTACAACTCATATAGCTATAAAAGACTTGTATCCAGAATATATAAAGAGTTCTTACAATATAAATAAAAAAGATGACAAAAAATCCAATGTAAAAATTGGCAAAAAAACTGAAGAGCCCATTCACCAAAGAAGATGTATAAATGACTAACAAGCACATGGAAAGATGTTCAACATCATTAAGGAAACTGAGATTAAAACCACAATGAGATATCATTACATTACATACATACAGCTATAATAAAAAACACTGATACTGGAAGGATGTGGAGAAACTAGAAGCCTCATATACTGCTGGTGGAAATGTAAAATGGTACAACTACTTTAGAAAAGTGTGGTAGTTCCTTAAAAATTTACACACACATTTATCATATGACCCAGCAATTCTCCTCCGAGTAATCTACCCAAAAGAAAGGAAAACATATGCCCACTCGAAGACTTGTACACAAATGCTCATAGCAGATTAACTTCTAAAAATTGAAACTTTTTTTGGATAAGCCAAAACCAAGAAAGAAAGTCGAACTAAAAACACTGTATAGGCAATTCCCTTGGGTCCCCTATCACTGTGGGAGCTTTTCTGTCCTCTTAATAAATCCTGCTTTCTCAAAAAATAAATTAAAATAAAAACACTGTATATTATGATCACTTGTATACTCCTAATCCTGAATTGTACCCCACATCTTTAGAATGAAAAAAAATTTTTTAATACCATTTAAAAAAAAAACCACTGTATTAAAGTAAATTCTAACAGATGAATGGAAGAGAGGAAAATGATCCTAGCTTAAAAAGTCTGAGCTAAGGTCGAGGCTACGGTGGCCGCTCCCAGCCACTGTACTCCAGTCTGGGTGACAGAGTGAGACTCCAACTCAAAAAAAAAAAAGTCTGAGCTACAGCTAGGAGCAGTGGCTCATACCTTTAGTATCAGTATTTTGGGAGATCAAGGTGGGAGGATTGCTTGAGCCCAGGAGTTTGAGACCAGTCTGGGAAACAGCGACCCGCCCGTCTCTTAAAAAAAAAAAAAGTCAGAGATATAAGAAGGAATGAAGGCAAAGAATGCAGTAAACAAAGTGATAAATCTAAATAAGCACTATATTGAAATGATAATGTCCTTTGAGTTTAATTAACATACATACAGCACTAAATACCAGAAAACAAAAGCACAAAAGTTTGGAGGGGGTAAGTTAAGTATATCCTAAGGTCCTTTTATTTTGTGGGATGAGAGGAAAAGTATTGGTTAACATTAAACTTTAATGGGTCAGTAATGCATATTGTTACTTCCTAGGGTAATTACCAGAAGAATAGAAGCAGTGTATAAGTCCAAACTAGGTGTGTGGGGGGGGGGGGGGGCTGAAAAAAAAAAATTCCGAAAGAATTATGAAACAGATACGGTAAAGAGTAAATAGCAGATGCAATGGCATATTCAAACTCAAATTCTTTTTCATAGTGGTTATCGTTTACATTTTTCTAAGTACAGAGAGAATAAGTCTACAAAAACAACAAGGACATAGGTTTAAACTACATGACAAGCAAACTTGACCCAATAAACATATATAAAACACAGCTCCCAGCAACTGTTATACATTTTTTAAGCATACACAGAACATTTACAAAAAACATCATTATTAAAAAATAAGTCTCAGAAAATTTTGAAGGGCTGAAGTCATCCAGATAATGTTCTCTGACCTCAATGAGAATAAACTAGAAATAAATGGATCAATGAAGAAACTAAAAAATAGGTACTAGAAAATTTAACTCAACTATAAAAATATCATATAATGAAACTGAGTGAAACTAAAGCAATATTTAGAGGGAAATTTGTAGCCTTAAATGCATGTATTAGGGAGAAAAGGCTTATAAGTAAGCTAAGCATCCAACTAAAAAATTAGAAAAAAAAAATCCAACGACTGTAGAAGGAAGGAAACAAAGAGCAAAAAAGCGAAATGGATCAGGCCTTTGAACTGGGACTGGAATGACACCATTAGCGCTTTCCTTGGATCGCCAGGTTACAAATGGCAGATCTCGGAACTTCTCAGCCTCCACAATCGTGAATGGTCTAGAAGTCCACACTGAAGTTCATCGGAAAAGCTCCTGGAACCACTGAGAGCAAAGGAGAACAAGTGCCAGCTGCCTACAGACCCAGCTTAGGGCGTAACCACCAGCCGATTCTCCAACAAGAGAAGGGCGAGTGAGAGGATGCCCTGAGGTTTTGCACACCTCCCACGGACTACCGCAATTCTAGTCAGGGAGAATCCTCTTACCTCCCTCCCACTCCAGCTGATGCAGGAGGCGGGAGACAGGTGCCGCTCCAGAGAGGCCTGGGGCCAGGTTCTGGCTCTCCCAGGACAGACAGGCAGCCGCAGACGCACCATGCGGGTGCCCCTACTCCCTTTGCTGCTCCCCATAAAGGGCATTTCGCCTGATTCAGAAGCAGCCTGCATCCCCACCCCCACACTTGCCCCTAGCCCAAGCCACCTGAAGGCTGAAGGTACGACTTGATCACCAGAAGGCAACCAGCTAGCAGAGGCAGTGGATAGGTCTCCCGCAGCTCTCGTCACCCCGCCATTGCCCCTGCCGCATGTGGGCCAGAGAAGGAACAGGAAGGCGGAACACCTCCACAACTCCCAGCCGGGTGGGGTTCCTGCCACCCGTGGCTTACAATGGGAGTGGAGAAGGGCGTGGGTCCTTGCATTCACAGGGCTAATGCTACAGCCACTCCCATCCCTGTGGCTTCCAACCAGGCGGAGTTAAGTGGCCCACACCGGCCTGAATACACCTGAATACTGCTGCCGTATTCTTCCCAGCTGCCACTACTGCGCCCCACCCCCACCCCCCACCGATGCCTCCACCCTTCCCAAATGCGGGCCAGAGAGGGAATGCAAGAGAGGTCATTTCCATGGCTCCCGGCCAGAACCACTGTCACCATCCATGCTCTGCCCACAGATCAGGAAGGGAGTGGACAGACAGTCCATGTCTACGCTCCCACAGGACCGACGCCACAGACCCTCACCCCCACAGTTCCCTATTGGGTGGGGCCCCTGGCACCACACAGCTGACCTACCCCACCCAAACACTGTAGCTGTGGATCAGTGTTCCCCTGAGGACACAATCTCCAGAGGTCGCTGTTAAGTTCCCCCAAATCGCTGTCTTCGCTCCCCTGCTGCTTGTGGGTCAGGGAGATAACAGGGAACCCATGCACAACACAAAGTCAATAATACACAACATACATCGCAGACATATCCAAAAGGGGGAAAAAAGAAGAAAATCTTTAAAAGCCCCATCCCAATGATAACAAATCTGAAATTAAAATTTAAAAAGAGAACGGTCTGCTCCCACAGATGAGACGCAATCAGCACAAGAACACCAGCCATACGAAAACCCAGAGTGTTTTACCACCTACAAAGGATCCTGCCAACTCCCAAGGAATGGATCCTAACCAGAATGAATTGCTCCTAATGACAGAGAATTCAGAATAGAGATGGCAAAGAAACTCAACGAGATTCAAGAAAAACTAGATACCCAAATCAAACAGTCCAAGAATTGAGAGTTGACCCAGACATTCTAAGAACCAAACCGAACTTCTGGAACTGAAGAATTTGCTTCAATAATTTCAAAAAACAGTCACAAGCCTTAAGGACAGACTTGACAAGGCAGAAGAATTCCAGAGCTTGAAGACTGATCCTTTGAATTAACCCAGATAAAAATAAAGAAAAAGTAATTTTAAAAAATGAACAAAGCCTTCAAGAGGTATGGGATTATGAAAGAGAACAAACTTACATTTGATTCGGCATTCCTGAGAGAGAAGGGGAAAATGAGAGCAACCTAGAACAAGCTTTTCAAGACATAATCTGAGGAAACTTCCCCTATCTTGCTAGAGAGGCTGCCATGCAGATATAAGAAATTCAGAGAACTCTTGTGGGGACTATATACAAGACAACCATCCCCAAGGCACATAGTCATTGGACTATCCAAGGTCAGCACAAAAGAAAAAAATCTTACAGGCAGCTAGAGCTAAGGGACAGACCACTTACCAAGGGAGACACATTAGAACAGCAGCAGACATCTCAGCAGATACTTTAAAAGCCAGAAGAGATTATTATAAACACCTATATGCATGTAAGTTAGAAAATCTAGAGGAATTGAATACATTCCTAGAAAAACATACTCTCTCAAGATTGAAACAGGAAAAAATTGAAACCTTGCACAGATCAATTATAAGTTAAGAAAACTTAATCAGCAATAAAAAAACCTAGCTACCAAAAAAAGGCCGGGACCAGATGGATTTACCGCCAAATTCTACCAGATATACAAGGAAGAGCTGATATCAATTCTACTAAAATTATTTCAAGCAATTGAGAAAGAAGAACTGCTCTCTAACTTATTCTACAAAGCCAATATCATTCTGATACCAAAAAATGGCAAAAACACAGCATGTAAAGAAAACTATAGGCTGTTATCACTGATGAACATAGATGCAAAAATCCTCAAAAAATACTAGCAAACTACATCCAGCAGCACATCAAAAAGATCATTCATCATGATCAGGTGGGCTTTAATTCCCAGGATACAGGACTGGTTCAACATATACAAATCAATAAATGTAATCCAGCATATAAACAGAAGTAGATGCAAAAAAAAAGCATTTGAGAAAATCCAATATCTCTTCATGATAAAACTCTCAACCATCTAGCATCACAGGAACATTCCTCAAAATAATAAGAACCATCTATGACAAACCCACAGCCAACATCATGCTTCATGTGCAGAAGTTTGTCATATTCCCCAGGAACTGGAATAAGACAAGAATGTCTACTCTCACAACTCTTATTTAACATAGTAATAAAAGTCCTAACCAGAACAATCAGGCAAGAGAAAGAAATAAAAGGTATCTAAACAGGAGAGGAAATTAAATTATCTCTTTGAAGATGATATGATTCTATATCTAGAAAACCCTAATGATTCCAACAAAAGACTCATAGCAATGATAAACAACTTCAGTAAAGACTTGGGATACAAAATAAATGCTCAAAAGTCAACTGCAGACCAGGCACAGTGGTTCATACTATAATCCCAGCACTCTGGGAGGCTGAGACAAAAGGATTACTTGAGTCCAGGAGTTCAAGACCAGCCTAGGCAACATAGAAAGACTTTGTCTCTACAAAAACTAAAAAAAAAAAAAAAAAAAAAACCCAAAATAATTAGCCAAGCGTGGGACTGAGGCAGAGGGATTGCCTGAGCCCAGGAGGTTAAGGCTGAGGTGAGCCATGACTATACCACTGCACCCCAGCCTGGGTGACCAAGTAAGACCCCAACTCAAAACAAACAAAAAAAGAAATGAGTTGCATTTCTATACACCAAAACATCCAAGCTGAGAACCAAATCAACAACACAATGCCATTTACAATAGCCACAAAAAATACCTCAGAATATATCTAATAAGAGAGGTAAAAGATCTCTACAATGAGAACTATAAAACACTACTTAAAGAAATCAAAGATGATATAAACAAATGGAAAAACATTCTATGCTCATGGATTGGAAGAATCAACATCGTTAAAATGTCCATACTGCCTCAAGTAATCTACAACACAATCTTCTACAATCTTCAACACAATCCCTATCAAACTGCCATCATCATTTTTCACAGATGTAGAAATAACAATACTTAAATTCATGGAAGCAAAAAAGAGTCCGAATAGCCAAAGCAATCCTAAGCAAAAAGAACAAAGCTGGAGGTATCACACTGCCAGACTTCACTGCCATACTGGTGACCAGAGAACTCAGGTAATAAACAGATGTCCCGAGAAGATGCTTCCAGTCCTATGTATGTGACAATTCTGGAGTCTGAAGCTGATCTGGAAGGCAAATTGCATGCCACTTAATGAGACATGTTATAATTCTAGTAAGTCAGGCAAGGCCAGGTTTATCATCTGGAAATTTGGTTAAATTCTCAAGCCATTCATTTCTGCAGGGTGTGGTGACACACACCTGTAGTCCCAGGCACTTGGGAGGCTAAGGAGAGAGGACTGCTTAAACTCAGGAGTTTGAGACTGCAGTGATCTATGACCATGTCACTACTCTATAGACTGGGTGACAGAGTAAGACCCTATCTCTTTAAAAAAATTATTAGACATTTAAAGCAGCTAGAAAATGTGACCTGTAGCCAAGAGGAAAAAAACAGTCAATGAAACAGAACTAAAGAGGATCCAGATGTTAGAATTAACAGATAAGGACTTTAAAGAACTATTATGAATATGTTAAATAATTTAGAGAAAATGATAGATTAAATGAAAGAAGACACGAAGCATTTTAGTAGAGAAATGAAAACTCTAAAATCAAACGGAAATTCTAGAACTCAAAAATACATCTAAAATGCAGACTTCACTGAACAGGCTAAACATCAATTGAAAACGTCAGTGAACTTTAGGTCAATAGGAATTACCTAAATATAAGCACAGAGAGTAAAAAAATGAAAAACATAGTAAAGTATCCAAGTGCAGAGGGACAATATTAAATGGTCTAACACATGTGGAATTGGAGGCTCAGAAGAAGAGAAAACAAAGCAATACTTTAAGAGATAATGACCAAATCATCTCCAAAATTTCTGGGAGACATAAACTCAGAGATTCAAGGACAGCAGCAAACCTTAAACAGGACAAATACAAGAAAAGTCATATCTAGGCATATCATAGTCAAAACTACTAAAGAAACAAAGAAAAAGAAAAACCAGTAAAGCAAAGAGAAAAAAGTAGTATTACTTATATGCAGAAAAATAAGAACAATGGCTAACTTCTCATTGCAAAAGAAGTCAGAAAGTAACAAAATTACATCTTTCAAGAGCTGAATGCAAAAAAAATTTCTTCCATTCTATAATTCTGTAAATATACTTAAGCAATAAAGGCAAAAATAAAGACACTGTAAAATGAAAGATGAGAGAATTTGTGATTAATAGACTCACACTAGAAAAAAAATACCAAAGAAATTTCTTCAGGTCAAAGGTAAAAATGATCCTATAATCAAGCCTGAATCTACAAGAGGAATAAAGAACTATAGGTGGTAAATATAAAAGTATTTTAACAGAAATAATAAAAGTGGATAATGGAGTTTATAATATACGTCAACATGAATACATATGGCAACAATGACACAAAGGATGGAAGGTAGGAAAAGGAAGAAATATACTGCTATAAAGTTCTTAAATTATAGTATAATAGTAATTCAAGGTAAATTGTAAATTGCAATAATATAAGGATGCTTATTGTTATTCCTGAAGCAATTACTAAAAAATGATAGGAAGGTATAACTAAAGTGCCAACAAAGGAGATTACCTTAGACCATTTAGAATCACTATAAAGGAATACCTGAGACTGAAAAATTGATTTTTTAAAAAGGCTTATTTGGCTTATCATTCTGCAGGCTGTACGAGAAGCACAGTGTCAGAATCTGCTTCTGGTGAAGGCTTCATGGCAGGATGTGAAGTGGAGCCAGGATGTGCACATGGCAAGAGAGGAAGCAAGAGGGAGGGAAGGTGCTGGGCTCTTTTTAGCAACCAGCTCTCAAGGGAGCTAATAGAACTAACTCATTCACCCTTGAGGGAGGGTATTAATCTATTCATAAGGGATCCATTCCCATGACCCAAACACTTCCTCCATTAGGCCCCACCTCCAATACTGAGGATAAAATTTCAACATGCGATTTGGAGGAGACAAAAATCCAAACTATAGAAGAGATCAAATAGAATTTAAAAAAATACTAGATTAGTCATAAGAAAGCAGAAAATAGAAATTATAAAACAAAAAACAGATGGGAAAAATAGAAATCAAATAGCAGATGGGAAATAGAAGCCCTGTCATCTAAGTATATTAAATGTAAATGGACTAAATATGCCAAATAAAAGATATAAATGTTTGTCTACTATGACATAGAAAAAAATTAAAAATACATAAACAGTCAGACTCTATAAAGAGAAAAAGAACACATAAATTATCAATATTGAGAACGAAAAGGGCAACATCACTACAGATAATCCAGACATTTTTTAGTAAGAGATTGCTAAGAATTATTTCATGCATTAAATTTAATGACTTAGGTGAAATACATAAATTCCCATAAAAGTACAACACTGAAATTGGCATAAAGGAAACGGAAATATAAAAAGTCCTTGTATTTGTTAAAGAAATTGGATCTCTAATTAAAAATCTTCCCACAATAAAAACCAAACACATGTTGGATGGCTTCACTGGTGAATTCTACCAAACGTTTCAGGTAAAGGAGATAACAATCTTATAAAAATTCTTTCAGAAAGAATAAACATTTCCTAACTCTTTTTTTTTTTTTTCCGAGTTGGATTCTCCTCTGTCACCCAGGCTGGAGTGCAATGGCACAATCACAGCTCACTGCATCTTCCTGGGCTCAAACAATCTTCTGGCCCCAGCCTCACAAGTAGCTAGGACTACAGGTATGTGCTGTCATACTTGGCAAAATTTTTTTTTTTTTTTTTTAGAGACAAGGTCTCACTATGTTGCCTAGGCTGGTCTTGAACTCCTGGGCTCAAGCAATCCTACCTCCTTGGCCTCTCAAAGTGCTGAAATTACAAGGTTGGACGTGGTGATTCACACCTGTAATCCCAGCACTTCAGGAGGCCAAGGCATAAGGATTGCCTGAGTCCAGGAATTCAAGACCAACCTGGGCAACATGGTGAGATCTCATCTCTACAATAAATAAAAAAAATTAGCTGGGCCTGGTAGCTTGTGCCTGTAGTTCCAGCTACTTGTAAGGCTGAGGTGAAAGGATCATCTGAGTCCAGCAGGTTGAGTCTGCGGTAGCTGTGAGTATGCCATTACACTTCAGCCTGGAGGACAGAGTGAGAGTCCAACTCAAAAAAAAGAAAAAAAAAATTACAGGCATGGCATAAGCCACCACACCTGCACATTTTTTGAAGTCAACAAAACCCTAACAACCAAAACCTGAAAAGGAATTAAAGAAAAGAAAATTACCATGAATTTTCATGAATATGGACTAAAAAATCCTAAACACAATATTAGCAAGTTGGATCTTGTGTATTGGATCTTTTAATATATCATGACCAGTAAGGTTTATCCTAATGATGCATGGTTGATCTAGCATGTGTGAATCAATATAATTCAAGTCAACAAAATAGAGAAAAGAAATCATACTGTCACCTCAATAGACACAAAACTGACATTTGATAAAACTTCAAAATCCATTCGTGAGGGAAAAAATTCTTCACAGACTAGGGTAACTTCCTTACACTTATAAAGAGTATCTACTAAAAACCTATAATTAACATCATACTTAATGTTGAGATAGTGAAAGCTTTTTCTCTAAGATTAGAAACAAGGCAAAGTTGAACAATTTTACTACTTCTATCACCATTATACTGGTGGGCTTAACCAGCTAGGAGAGTTAAAAAGAAATATAATACATAAACATTTGAAAGGAGGAAGCTATCATTATTCACAGACAAATGCCTCTCATAGTGAAAGAAAATGAGCATATGTGCATCATATATGATTTAAGAAAAGCCAGCAAACAGGCTAAACAAAAAGTAGACAAGAGAATCACCCAGCAAGGAGGCTTTATATAGTAGGTACAAAGCCACTATATAAAGCCTAATGACAATACATTCTTAAACATAAGAGTGATTTAGGACGGGTGAGGTGGCTCACGCCTGTATCTCAGCACTTAGACCAAGGTGGGAGGACTGCTTAAGCCTGGGAGTTTGAGACCAGCCCGGGAACATAGTAAGACCTCATCTCTAAAAAAAAAAATCAAAAAATTAACTAGGCTTGATAATATGCGCTTAAGAGGCTGAGGAGTAAGGATAACCTGAGCACAGGAGGTCAAGGCCGCAATGAGCCGTGATAATGCCACTGTACTCCAGCCTGGGCAACACAGTGAGACCCCAACTTTAAAAAAATTAATTTAATTAAAAAAGAGAAAGAAAAAGAAAAAAGAGTAATCTAAATCAAAGAAAAACCCCAAACTTTAAGCCTTATTTCAAACCTTTTCAATAAGAGTGCTCTAATCTCAGTAGAAATAGATCCCAAATACTTTCAATCAGTTGGTTAAAAATACCCTTACCTTACAATTAATAATCTCCTACTTGGATGTTAACTTTGCTAGTCCTACAATATCACTAGTTTTTGCTAGACATGACTCAGGGTCAGACAAGAAAAGCAAGACATTATGTATAATATGAGCAAGAAAATCACAGTGGATACTGACACATCCCAGTACATCTCAATACCCCAAAATCACTTCTTATGCATTTAGATACAATAATGCCAGGCTCTTAAGTGTCAGGATTTCTCAGATTATTTTTTAGAAGCTTTTGGCTTTAAAATTTAATATAAACAAAATGAAAAACACTTCAGCATAAACTACTTCTCTAGGAAAACTATTTGGATCACATCTTGTCAATATATGAATAAGTAACACAAAACTTTAAAAATTTTCCTCGAAGACCAAATATAATTTTTCTATAAACTACATCCATAGAAATATGTCTATTTTCCTTAGTCCCATATTTTTCTCTGGTTGGTGTTCAAGCATCTCCTTGTGATATAAAAAGCTGGCACACATGGCTATTACCACTAATTAATTTTTAGAAAGGCAAAAATAGAAAAGCAAAATCTTGAACCTCATATGACTGAGACAAGTGGAACAAAAAATTTTTCTGAAATGATGAGCAAAAACATTTAAAAAGACAACTGAAGAAAAAGGACATGCCGTAATATAAGGTATTTAGAGTAAAATATCACTTTGGAAGTAATAAATATTTATTAACAGTAATTGAGGCAGAATGAAAATATTCTATACAAAAGCCATGCCTTTATATTAAACCTATTCAACTGGACTCAGCAATTTCTTTTGGAAGATCTTTATTTGGTTTTCAAAGTTTTTAGCATTTCTTCCTGTATGGGAAACCAATTTTCAGAAGATGTTCCCTAATTTTATA
>CAUYQG010016834.1:0-68402 GCA_963574415.1 Tarsius wallacei
CTGGGAGCGGCCGCTGCACTCCAGTCTGAGCGACAGAGTGAGACTCTGACTCAAAAAAAAAAAAAAAGTGGAAACTTACCTTGTCGTTTTGCACTGTTGGGTCCAACTAGAAACAGAGAGCAGGGGCCCTGCTGGAATTTGAGGCTGAGTCCAAGCACAGCCCAGCTTGGCCTGGAACCCGATGACCAGTGGTAACTCCCACTCCTGACTTAAGATGTGGATGCTCTGTGCTTTGTTATTTGGGCTTCTGGTTTGATGGTGCCAGGACCTGTTTTTCAGTATTATGACAGCATTTTATCTGAGGCAGCTTGTCCACCACTGCATTTGGTATTTTCTTTTCTGGTTGAGTATGTAACAATTGCATCAGCTATATAACAATAGTAATTTTTCTCTGCATCTGTTCCTGTTACTCTTTTTTATTTATTTATTTTTTCTGTTTAAGTGGGGATCTCACTCTGTCACCCAGACTGGAGTTTAGTGGAACAATCACAGCTCACCACAGCCCCCAACTCAAGCTCAAGCAATCCACCAGCCCAAACCTTCCGAGTAGCTGGGACTACAGATGCACCACCATGCCCTGCTAGTTTTGGGGGGTTGTTTTTTTAGAGATGGGGTCTAATTATGTTGCCCAGGCTGGTCTCAAACTCCTGGCCTCAAGCAATCCTCCTGCCTCAGCCTCCCAAAGTGCTGGAATTGCAGGTGTAAGCCACTACACAGGCTATTTCTGTTGCTCTTATTGCTGGTTTCCCAGGTTCTGGGGATCTGGGTTCTTAATCCTCCTTTATATCTCTCCTTATTTTTATTCTTGAACTATCTCTAGAGGAAAGCCCAGAGACACACAAGGGCCTGCTCCAGGAATGCCACCCGGAGCCTCAGGGCCTTTCAGTCATGTCAACCTCTCCTCAGTGTCACCTTAGCTGGGGGTTCAGAGTGAAATTCAAAAGAAACAAAAATGAAGAGGGAAAGAGAGGGAGCGGGCCAAGCTTCTGTCATCAGGATAATCGCAACGGAGCAGAGCCAGTGGACACTCCCAGGCATGCCATCCATGGCTGCAGTACCATGGAGGGGGGTGCCATCCAGAGAGCCTGGGATGATAAGGGAGGTGAGCCTGGACTTCAGAGTCTGGTCCTTCTGGGTTGAAAGCCCAGCTTAGAATCTTTTTCCTGTGCCTGGATGAGGCTGAACTCAGAGCCCCCTTGGCCTCAATGATACAGTAAAAACCACGATGCCTGATCCCCCATAAGAATGAGAATGGAAATTCAAGATGTATCAGCTGGTTAACAATGGTTGAGCACCTTTGTCTTTCAGCTTCCTTGGGACCCTTTTGGAGAAGGCTGGCTGTCTGGTCTGATCCCTCCTACATCCACAGCCCCCACCTCCAGTCTGATTTAACCAGTCTGATTTCTGACCTCAGGGTGTGCTGGGCTCACTTCCACCTGGGGCCTTTGCACCTGGGACTCTCCCTGGCCTGGACCAGGCTCTTCTCAATCATGTCAACCTCTCCTGTGAGCCATCCAGTGACCACTGATATAGAAAACAGAGAGGGAGCCTTCCCGCTAAATGCAGTGCAGTCAATAAAAGCATCAGATTACATGTAGCCATAGATTACATGTGCATCTAGGGAATTAAAAAGCAAACAGGGAGATAGGAACACGTGGGCAGAATAGCATGAACTTTGCACAGGTGACGGGCACATACACAGGACACTGAGTGAACATGCCATGGCCGTCCATGCACACAAAGGGCCCATACTGAACACACCCATGGCTGTCTGTGCAAACACAGGACTCAAGGTGAACACATCCACAGGATGCCTGGTGAACACACCCACAGCTACCCGCACACACACAGAACCCAGGTGAGCACGCCCATGGTTACCATACATACACAGGATGCACGTTGAACATTCCCACAGCTGCCTGGGCACACACGGGACACAAGGTGAACACACCCTGGCTACTCATGCACACACAGGACCGTCAGTAAATATGGCTATGACTTGCCATGCACACACAAGACCAATGGTAAACTTACCCATGGCTGTCTGTGCACACATAGGATGCACACTGAACATGCCCACAGCTGCCTGTGCACACACAGGATGCACATGGAACATGCCCATGGCTGTCCGTGCACACACAAGACTCAGATGAGCACATTCATGGCTGCCCATGAACATGTCCTGGGGCTGCTGGTAAGGCCAGGCTGGTATGGGAAGAAAAGAATACACACATCAAATAGGAAAAAGAGTGACTCCGGTTATGACGCATCACTTCAACCTATTTAAATTCTCCAAACAGCACGTTCACTATTGGATATCCACACGCTGTCCAGATCTTTATCCAAACATGGAGAAGTCTCTCTTCTTTTAGTCCTAAGTAAGTTGGAGCGCAATTATTATTAATTAGAATATTATGGTAAAGACAGGCTCAGAGTGAAAACAGAAGGTAAATCTTATGATATGCATTTGGTGAAATTAAAGGTACATTGTTCTACTAAAGAAAACAACAAAATATGCCAGATTATCTCTGTGGACTTTCATGTGATCACCATTAGACACATATAACACTGAACTGTGAACAAATCCCTGAAGTGAAATAGCTCAGAAATACAATTTCAATATACAAAGAAGTCCATTTTAAGTTACAAGTAAGAAGAAATCTGAAAAGAGAACATTTAACTAAGATTGAGTATTTCCCAACTGAGAATGACTTTCAAGGCCTAAGAAAAGGCATGACACCGGTGGGATTTTGAAGACTTGCATTAAAAATAATAAGCAGACAGTGTTCTGGATGGCAAGAGGATTGCCTGAGCCCCAGGGTTCGAGCCTGGACAACTTGGTGAGATCTCATCTCTACAATAAATCACAAAAATTAGCCGGACGTAGTGGCATGAGTCTGTAGTTCCAGCTACCTGGAAGGCTGAGGAGGAAGGATCGCCTGAGCCCAGCATGTCGAGGCCGCAATGGCTGTGAGCATGCCACTGCACTCCAGTCTCAGTGACAGAGTGAGACTCCAACTCAAAAAATATATAATAATAATAATAAGCATAGTTCATTCACCCAAAGCTAACAGAAGAAAAGCTGAAACTTTCAAATATAAAAAGGCAAGAGAGGACATCCCCACAAATAAACAGATAATGGCAGAATTCCAAAGTTAGCTGCAAGAAATGTCAGCAACAGACGCAACTGGGAAATCATTTACATGCAGGACCCACGATCCTGTGGGGAAACAAAGTAAAACAAACAAATCCACAAGAACACACAGAAACGGGCTGATTCTGGAAAGCTCAGCCTCCTCCCCAGCTCAGCCATGTCCTGGGCTCAGTGCAAGAGTATGACTGCCCATGTAGTAGTGTGGATCACAGGACCAGCAAAATTGTCTTGCTGGAGACCAGTGTGGTCATCCCCAGGCCCAGCAGGTGGCCGTGACCCTCACCTGGTGGCCAGTCCTGCTGGTTGTGATCCACCAACTGTCACCCATTTTCTCCCTTACTATCAGGATCCCATTGCTGCTGTGTGGTGAGAGTGCCCGTCCCTGGGTGGCTGTGTGACAGTGTTCTGGATAGCAGAACATGAGTGGATGTCCTGGATGGAAGTTCCAGAAAGCTCCCTGAGATGGGTGCCGGATCCCTGGCCCTTCTTCTGCAAAAGCAGCAGGAGGTCAGGAGGAGGAAGGACCCAGCACCAGGCCAGAGCAGGCAGGAGCCCAAGAGACCGTGGAGTCCCCACGCCAGCCACAGGCTCCCGCTTGCGGGAGAGAAGGGCCTGCCTGGGTCTTCTTGCAGGAGACTTTTCCTGAAGGCAGTTTCAGTTCCATGGAGGCGAAGCCAGTGCACAGAGGAAAAAGTGATTTCCTCGCCCATCGCTAGGCGCATGGCTGAGGTGCCTGTGATAAAAGATAGATGAACACGAGAGAAGCATGCAAATGGGTTGGATGTCAGTCTTATGGGATATAGGAGACGTCGTAGGAAATGGAAACCCCAAGAAATGGAGACCTGCATGTTTTTATGCCAAATCTGAGGAAGAGTGGACAGTTGTGAAGTGTGCTTGCAAAAATGGGGTGTGGTCTAATGATGATACACGGGGGATCTTAGCAAGGCCTGGGTGTTCAGAAGCTTCTCTGTGTCTCTGCCTTCAGCGATAAGGTTGTTCCTTTCCCCCAGGAAAGGAAGGACACCTCTGGGATGGGGGTCTTGAGACCTGCTTCCGGGGAGCAGGGCAGGGGGAGGTGAGAGAGGCCCTCCTATTTCTGCTGCCTTCTCACATCCTGAGGTGTCTCATTTCGGGGATCATGTCCAGAGCCCCATCAGTGTCTATCTCAGTATTGACAGGGCTGCTGGGAATGCTGAGATCTCTTCTGAACCTTCAAGAGCTCCCAGCCACGCTGCCAACCCACCAGGCTTCCATGTGGTGTTGGATGTTGTAGTATTCAGGTTCTACGGCCACTGTATCAGATCACCCCACATGTGCCAAGAGGCTTAAAACAGCGGTGATATGTTCTCTCACAGTGTGAGGCCCAAAGTCTGGAATCAAGGGGGCGGCAGGGTCATGCTCTCTGGAGGCTCCAGGGAAGAATTCTTCGTCTCCCCTCCCCACATCTGGCGTTGCTGGCAATCCGTGGCACTCTGAGGTTCATGGCTGCATCACCCCAGTCTCTGCTTCGATCTCCACGTGGCCATTTCTCTGCATCTCTCTTCTTCTTGTAAGGACACTAGTCATATGGATTAGGACCCACTGGATAATCTCATCTTAACTTACACCCTAATAACATCTGTAAAAGCTCTATTTCCATAGAAGGTCCCATTCACAGGTACCAGGGGTTAGGACTTCAGTGTACCTTTTTGGGGGACACAATTTGACCCACAACAGACTCCTTAGTGCAATGCCCATGTAGTTTTACCCGCTGCCTTCCAGGACCTAGATGTAGCTCTTTGGGCCTCTGAAACTGGACCCATGTCCCAGAACCAAGTTTGCACTCTGTCTAATCTTGGGCTGAGTATTTTTGCCAGAAAGGGGGTTAGGGGCGCTGGAGAGCAACCTCTGCCAAAACTCTTGAATCACGCGACCTCTACTGCACTGCGAGATTGAACAGCACACCCTCGTGCTGGAGATAGCACACCCCAACTGCGGGAGGCTCGCCCCAACTCCTGAGCTCGCCCTTCTGCACCTTACCCTATGCACCTCTTCACTGGCTTTTCATCTGTGTCTTCTGAAATGTCCTGTACAGTAAACTACTAAACATAAGGAAGTGTTTCCCTGAGTTCTTGAGCCATTCTAGCAAATTACAGAGCCCGGGAGTGGGTCTTGGGCACCCTAGTTCATAGCGAGTGGGTCCTAAGTGCAGGAGGCATGGGTTTATGATTGTCATTGGAGGCGGCAGCCTTGTGGGTCGGCACCCTTAGCTCATGGATCTGATGCCACATCAGAGGTCGACAGAGTCAGAATTTAATGAGTTGTAGGATACCCAGCTGGTTTGGGCTGTGTGGAAAAAGCCCTCCTGTGTGGTGTCAGAGACACCGTGTGCGAGTGTGGAGCATGTCCAGGGTGTAGGTACCATTGTCCTCTTCTTGCAGATGCTCAACAGAGCAGGGGGGCACAGAAGCCAGGTGTGAGAAAGGATGGTTTTTGAATACCACGTGTTCTCACCCATAAGTGGGAGCTAAACCCTGGGTACACGTGGGCACAGTGACAGGAACAGCAGGTACCAGGCACTCCTCAAGCGGGGAGGGAGGGAGTCAGGGTTGAAAACCCCCTCACTGGGTTTCATGCCCACCACCTGGATGACAGGCTCAGCAGAAGCCCAAACCACACCATCACACAATAGACCCATGTCACAAGTCTGCACATGTGCCCCCTGCATGTAAATTTTTTTAAAATGCCAGCTGCTAGGTGTAGCTGAATAGTAATACGAGAACAGATATATGGAGGAAATGTTCTAGGAACAAAAATTGCAAAGTAATTGTTAGGGCTTCCACATCCTTCGCTGGAGTTGTGCAAAGTGAGTTCTCATCTGTGGAATCGGCATCAGATTGGTGGCTACTTCTCAAAGTTGTTGCAAGGATTAGATATGCTTGAATGCATCAAAAGCATGTAAGAGAGGGTCTGAAATGCAGCAAGTGCTAAAACCTCTGTTAAGTAAATACAATATACACCAGAGTGAAGGAGGAAGAGGAGAAGGAGGAGGAAGAAAGGAAGGAGGAAACAGGAGGGGGAAGGAGGCGGAGGAGAGGAGGAAGAAGAAAAGGAGGAAGAGGAGGAGGAGGAGGAAGGAAGAAAGAGGAGGAGGAAAAGGAGGAGGAGAGGGAAGGGAATAAGAGGAAGAGGAGAAAAGAAGGAAGGAAGAGGAGGGGGGAAGAAGAAGAAGGGGAGGGGGGAAGGAGGAAGGAGCAAAGAGGAGGACGAAGAAGATGAAGAGGAAGAGGGAGGAGGAGGAGGAGAAGGAGGTGGTGGTGTGGGGGTGCGACTGAAAGCTTAACCTGGTCCTGGGGGTCTCACTGAGGGCTCTGAGGATAGCCGCACGCTCCCGAAAGAGATGCTGCGATCCCTTGGACCAAAAGCCACAGATGCCCGATTCTGGAGCTGCTGACAAAAGTAACCTCAATTAAGGTGAGTCTTTGACCTCAGCGGGAAAAGGATGTGTCTTCATATGGCCCCAGAACACAATCCAGCGTGCATGATTCCATCACTCCCAACGGGAAGCAGTTTCAGCAGTCCCACTGTTCAACGGCACAGACATTGAGTATGGGGTTTGCCGTCTTGGTTGAGAACTGCAGTCCCACTCAGCACTTAAAAATGGTATTTTGTAGCCAGGTGTGGTAGCGCGTGCCTGTGGTTCCAGCTACTCGGAAGGCTGAGGCGGAAGGATCACCGGAGCCCAGCAGGTCGAGGCTGCGGTGGCCAGGAGCAGCCACTGCACTCCAGTCCGGGTGACAGAGTGAGACTTCAACTCAAAAAAAAAATGGTACTTTGGGAAATCCTGAGTCATTGACTGCCATGTTCATAAATCTGTGTCTCCTGTACAATGACCCTGTGTGATGCTTCATTGCAGTTGCTCACTCTAGGCAGATGTTTGAATTGTTTTGCCACCTCTCCGGGCCAGCTGTGCCTCTCTTTGGGCCAGCGACCCCTCGCCCCCTTTCTTTCTTTTTTTTTTTTTTTTTTGAGTAAGAGTCTCACACTGTTGCCCAGGCTGGATTGCATTGGCATACTAACGGCCACTGCAGTCTCGACCTGCTGGGTTCAGGCGATCCTTCCACCTCAGCTTTCCAAGAAGCTGGAACTATAGGCATGCGCCACCACACCTGGCTTATTTTTTGATTTATTGTAGAAATGAGGTCCCACCAAGTTGCCCAGGCTGGTCTTGAAGCCCTGAGCTCAGGCAATCCTTTTACCTCGGCCTCCCAAAGTGCTGGGATTACAGACTTGAGCCACCGCGCCTGGCCTCGCCCCCTTTCTTCTGGTAATGGCACCAAAGCCCTTGGGGAGTTATCCTCCCTCCCACTCTAGGTCCCCGTGGTGCTGCCAGCTCAAGGGAAGGGGAGGCCTGGCCTTCCTTTGGGATGCCACCAGCCAAGTCTCACATCCCCTTGCAGCCTGCACAGGGCTGAACTGCAGGAGGAGATGGTGCTGCAGAAACAAAATGGCTTTGAGAGAGAAGAGTGCTGAGGAAGGTACGGAGGCTGAGCAGGGAGGTTAGGCAGGGAGGTCAGCTCAGCCCATCCTCTGGGGGACCCACACCCAAACCCTTCTGTTTACGTGCTGGTTTGAATGATGCTGGCATCACTTGCATCCTGGGGGCCTGGCTACTCCCTCTATGACCTATTTTGTAGGTCATATTTTTTTCTTTACATATACCAAGATAACCCAGGAATGTAAGCCACAAGGATGCTGTATCTAGCTGAGCTGCTTTTACTCTGCCAGAATGACTAAAGTTGAGGGAGAAACTTTTCCTCAGGAGGTCACTTTGGGTGATAAACCACAACCACTTGCGTTAACATGACCTCTTCATTCGTGGGAGCACAGCACTTGACTTACAATTTGAGGCTGGTAAAAGTGGGGCTGTCTGTGGATCAGTCATTAAATTACTTCTACATTAGCTGGGAAAATGTGCCTGGCCACACACCAAGGCTGGAAGGAACTTTGCTCAGGGGGTTTCTGTATAGATGCTTCTGGGGGCGTCCTCCTGCTCACAAGCCTGGGTTCCACCATCAGTACTTCCTCCCCCTCCCCCTCCTCTTGCTCTTCCTCCTCCTCCTCTTCCTCTTCTTGCCCTTCTCTTCCTTTCTCCTCTTCTCTTCTGATCAATGTCCTGTGTGGTGTGTCCCTGCATGAACTTGGGAGTGGTCACATCTCCTCAGGGTCCTTGCTACATGCCCCCGGGTGTCCAAAGACCGGAAATGTCAAATATTGACATTGTGTGTCAATCCCTGAAAACCAGCACCTGATGTCTCCTGCACATGCTACGTTTATGATGAAGATTTTACACATGTTCATATACTAAGTGCTTGAGTTTTAGGGTTTGAAATAATTATTTTCACATCATAAGTCTGTGTCTTTCAAACAAGTCTCTGTCAGTTAAGGAATCTTTTAATATTTCCTATTCTCTTCCAAGAGAATCATAGGTGAGTATGAATCAGCCCAAAGAATCTTCAAATATTTTATTTCTTGTTTTAGTCTCGAATTCCCTTTACCTCACATTTATGAACATTCTCAAACGCCTATTCTAGGGTCTGAGGTCTAGATTGGAAGGCACCTATGATCTGCTCCTTTTGTATATGTTTTCATTTTCTCAACCCATTTTGGAATTCTGGCTGCTCTGAAGTGGTCTGCCAAATGTCACCTCCGTTCCCAGAAGCATGTTCTTGCTTCCGAGTGTCTCACGAAATTCCCTACTTCAATCAGCATCATCCAGTTGACATCTGTGTACAGGGATCTGGCTGGTTTTCCTTCAGTCTTCGAGAGCTGAAAACTATTTGCTTCCATCTTCTGTTTCAAACTATTTCTAGCTCAGGGCAACTCCATCCACTACTCATGGAGCCCACCTTCCCTGCGGATTCGCCCATCTCAGACAATTCACCAGATCTCCCAAGATCCCCCAAGGAAATCAGTGAAGATGCCAAATCCACTGGCACTGCTATCTGTGCCTGGAACACATACTGACTACTCAATACAGTACGGGTTAGCATGTAATTTTGCTTTCTAAGAAATCTGTCTTTACCAGTAATAGTGTATACTGAAGAAAAATAGAATTCATAATGTCTCCAGGTATTTTCCCCTTAACTCTAAGAATTTTTAACTGTTTATTTTGAAAAGATTTCAAATTTACACTTGAGTTGCAGGAACAATCATATGAACTCCCATGTGTCTTTCAGCTAGACATATGTCATAAACATTTTGTTACCTTATGCATCTCATAAAACATGTTTTATGTTTCTCTCTGTCTCTCTTTATCTATATGTATATATGTGCCTGAATACATATAATTATATTGTCATTTTGTCATTTGAGAGTAATTTGCAGATACAACGACCTTTTACCACTAAGCAACTTCCTCATATATGTTCCAGTAAAAAGGTTATTCTCTTACATAACTTCAGTAAAATGACCAAATTCAGGAAATTGGATGTTGTTGAAATACTGTTATCTAATTTATAGACTAAATTCAAATTTCGCCAATTTTTCCAATATATCAGTGAACTTAAATGATAAAGATATGTTGAGGTCCCATCAGCTGAGAGGAGGGTACATTAACTTGCTTTTGAAAAATGAGTCTAGAAAAAAAAATAGAAAAATGAGTCTATGGCATAAACATTTTTTTTTGAGTCAGAGTCTCACTCTGTCACCCAGGCTGGAGTTCAGTGGCACACTCCTGCAGCCTCGACCTGCTGGGCTCAGATGATCCTTCCACCTCAGCCTTCCAAGTAGCTGTAACTACAGGTGAGCACCACCACACCCGGCTAATTTTGTTATTTATTGTAGAAACAAGGTCTTGCCAAGTTGCCCAGGCTGGTCTCAAACCCCTGGGCTCAGGCAATCCTCTCGTCTCTGCCTCCCAATGTTCTGGGATGACAGGCGTGAGCCACCGTGCCCAGCAGCATAAACACTTTTTTCTAATCTAAATTATTTGTTGAGAAACAGAGAGTCAACAAGAGTTACTTAAGTATTCAAAAAGTTATTGGAGTAGTCACATTGGTAACATAAATGTTAAAACTGAAATGACACAGAGAAGACAAATATGGCCCCCATGCAAGGATGACATGTACATTCATGAATTGTTTGATATCTTTTTCTGAAAGGAAAAAAATAGTTATGGATTGAAATATATTCCTCCCGGATTTATGTATTGAAACTCTCCTCCTAATGGGACTGAATTTGGTGCTAGAGCCTGTAAAGACATAACTGAAGTGGACTGGGATTAGCAGGGCAGAGCTCCAATGTGAGAGGCCACGAAGGGAGGCCTCAGGGGAAGCCATCCCTGCCGAGGCCTCCAGAACCGTGAGACAATAAATTTCTGTTGTTTATACAATAAAGCACAACAAGCAGCAAAAAACGTAAGGCAATTTTATTTTAAAAGTGGAAAATCTCTAGGAATACTTTCCCTAGTAACCGTCCACTACTTCCCTCCACGTGGTAAAATGTTGATAACAGGAGGCTATGATAAGGCATGATGCATACTGCAATGCTTAGAGCACTATTAGGAAGACTATACACAGTGATATATAATTTTTAAATGTTTAGTAAATAAAAATGGAATTAGAAAATGCTGACATAATCCACAGGAAGGAAGGAAAGAGGAAATGAGGAGAGAAAACAAACAACAAAATGGCGACTCAAGCCCCAACTCTCATCATGGTCTAAATACACCTTTAAAAAAGAGTAAAGGCAGGTTGGGCGCAGTGGGTCACGCTTATAATCCCAGCACTTTGGGAGGCCGAGGTGAGAGGATTGCTTGAGCTCACAGGTTCGAGACTAGCCTGGGCAACTTAGCAAGACCTCATGTCTACAATAAATCAAAAATTAGCCGGGCATAGTGGCGCATGCCTATAGCTCCAGCTACTTGGAAGGATTGCCTGAGCCCAGCAGGTTGAGGCTGCGGTGGCCATGAGCGTGCCACTGCACTCCAGCCTAGGTAACAGAGTGAGACTCCAGCTCAAAAAAGAAAAAGAGCAAAATGATGCCCTGGCAGCACCATGGGTGCAGCCGGAGACCCTCATTCTTGATGTACTATCGCAGAAACAGAACCCTGACTATCACATGTACTCACTTATGAGCTGAACCCTGGGCACACACAGGCACAAGGATGGGAACAACAGACACTGGGGACTCCTAAGGGAGAGCGGATAAGGGCTGAAAACCACCCACAGGGCACCACATCCACCACCTGTGTGGTGGCTTCATGGAAGCCCAAACCTCACCATCATGCAATATATCCATGCAACTACCCTGCATGTGGTACCCTCGAATCTAAAAATAAAGTACCTACCTACATACAGCAATACAACCACAGACACTGACAGAATGGGTAGAAATATGTTATCCAACCACATATCGTCTACACAAAGCTCACTTCTAACATGAGTACATATATAGCTTAAACATGAAAGATTCAAAAAAATGTACCTTGCAAAATCAAGAAAGCAGGACTAGCGACGCTGTTAGATAAAGTAGACTTCAGAGCAAAGAAAATTACAAGGGGTAAAGAGTGGCATTACATAATGATTAGAGGACTAATCCTCCAAAAAGATATCACAATCCCAAATGTGTACACACAATCACACACACACACAGACCCTTCAAAATACATGAAGCCAAAGCAGAAAGAACTGAAAGAAGAAATAAACAAATTCACAATAACAGTTGGGGACCTCACTAAACAGAAGACCAGCCAAGATAAGAAGTGAACACCATCAACCAACTCGATCTAATTGACATGCATAGGACAGCAGGATGCACCCAAGAATCTTTACCAAGTTAAGACATATTCAAGGTTATTTTTTTAATGCAAGGAATTTGAAAGAATTGAAATAGGATAGGGTATGTTCTCGGATCATCATGGACGCATGCTAGAAATCAATACAGAAAGACAAAAAGAAAATCTTCAAACATGCAGAAAGCAACCCTAAATAATCCATGTGTCAAATAGGAAGTCTCAGGGAACTTCTGAAAATATATCAAACTGAATGAAAATGAAAACAAAACATTAAAATGTGTGAGATGCAGCTAAAGCATTTTAAGAGGGAACTGGATAACACCAATGCACATCATAAGAAAAGAGGAAAAGTCTTAAATAAATTTCTTAAGTTTCTATCTCACAAAATTAGAAAAGGAAGAGCAAAATAAACCCAACACAAGGAGAAGGAAGAAAATAATAAAGATAATAGAATAATTTACTACATTGAAAACAATGAAACAGTAGCAAAATCAATGAAACTAAAGGTAGTTCTTTGGAAAAACTAAAAAAATATTTAAGCCTCTAGCAATACTGACAAAAATCACCAATATCAGACAAAATCACTGATAAAACAAGGAACACTACAGAGTGATCAACCACTAAAATGTTATTTTAAAAAACTATTCAAACAAATAAACAAATTCAGTAAAGTTACAAGACACAAAACCAACAAAACTCAGTTGTGTTTCTTTACACAATGAACTATCTGAAAATGAAATTAAGAAAGCAATTCCACTCACTCAAAAAAAAAATGCTTTAAACAGGTGAGGGGACAAAAAAGACAGAAAACATTCTGGAGGAATAAAATCATTAAAGCCTAGAATGTCAGTGCCGTAGTCCTGAGATAGGGATGAGACCTACAGCTGAAATAGGTCTGAATTCTCCCCAGTGAGCCAGGAGACTGGAGGTGAAGGTTTCATCTCCGGTCTTGGCTTTGCCCAACAGGCAGTGCCTGGGTCCATCCTCCTGGCAACGCATTAAGTGGTGTGGGGAAGGGTGATTGGTCAAGAGAGGTTCTGGACACATCCACGAGTGGGCCAGGGGACAGGGCTGGGTTCCCCAAAGAGGGGAGACTTGTGTCCCCACCCTAGCCAAGTCTAAAAGATTTACAATCCGGCCCTTTACAGAAAAGTTTTGCAAACTCCTGTACAATGTAAGTGAAGAGTCCCAAATCTTATACTAACTGTTGACCCGTATTAAGCAATGTATCACTCAAATATGGTTTCCCTTAAAATATGTTTTTCCTTGTCGCGGCCACAGCTGAAGGGAGGACTGGTGCCTGGGCCTTTCAAGTCTGAGCCAAGTAATCCCAGCCAGCGCTTCCTGTCAATCTGCAGGGCCCAGTCAGCACTTCCTGTCACTCCGTCAGGCCCTACCTACTCAAGGATCAAAGGGGCCTTGTCCTCCCACACACTTTCAACAGGGGAGGAGAAAGACCTAGTGGAATTACAAAACAGCTGCAATTTGGTATGATCTGAAGCTGTGACATTTTGTTAGCAAGGATGAATGTTCCCCAAAAGCAGTTGACTTATAACCAATTTGGAATGCCCTTGAAGCGTCTCAGCGGAGAATTCACTGGCTGTGTCTGCTGAGACATTTCTCAGGTCTGCCCACCTCCATATGGAAAACCGGTCTCTCCAGCGGAAGCCATTACATTCCCTTCCCATGTCAAACGCGGCTGGCCCAAGGCTGAAACATTTTATTTAACAAATAGCAGGAACTCATTTGATTCACTAAAAGGAGAGGAAGAAATAGATAAAGATGTGAATATGTGAACTGTATCTTATGTGTCTGTGTGTTAGATGACTCCATCACATTTATTCATTCCATAACTTTTTTTTTTTGAGTCAGGGTCTCACTCTGTCACCCAGACTGGAGTGCAGTGGCATGCTCACAGTCACTGCAGCCTCAACCTCCTGGGCTCAGGCAATCCTCCCACCTCAGTCTCCCAAGTAGCTGGGACTACAGGCACACACCACCACACCCAGCTAATTGTGTGTTGTTTTTTTTTTTTTTTTGAGAGATGATGTCTCGCTTTGTTGTCTAGGCTGGTCTTGAACTCCTGGGCTCAGGCAATACTCTTGTCTCGACCTCCCAAAGTGCTGGGATTTCAGGTGTGAGCCACCACGCCCAGCCATAAACTATATCTTGAGCAAGGACTCAGACTGTGCTGGCCATGGTGGGCTTGATGGAGGGCAACACTGAGCAGGATCCTACCTCCCCGCAGTTAATGGAGACACAGATGCTGATCAAAAGACCCCAGAAAGACATCTGCAGGGGTGACTGGGCAAGTGTGGTGGAGAAAAGGGACCTCCTCCAGAGATCCTATGCTGAGAGGAGGACTCAACATGTATCCGGAGGCAGAAGTCACTTCTCCAAGTGGGCATGGCCCGGGCAGCCTCTGCAGGATGAGGAGGTGTTCTCTGAGTGGGTAGAGGAGGGCAAGCAGGGAGAAGGCCAGGCGGAAAGCAGATGCGCGGCCAGTGAGACGGGAGCTGAGCAGCGAGGAGGCTGGCCGCGACGGGCGGCCATGCTCTTCACAGTCGGGGTCTGGGACTTTGTCTTAAGAGCACTTGGAGGCGCTGAAATGTTACGAGGAGGAGGCTCACGTGATCACCGATGTGCACTGAAGCCATTACCCTAATAAAAAACCAGCTCCAGAAGAGCGCAGTGGAGGCAGGAAGGCCAGGAGAGGTCCTGGCAGAGAGGAGAAAGACTGGTGGGGGGGTGGGGGGAGAAGCCCACGCACGGATCCAAGAGCTGTTGGCAGTTGGGGGCTTGAGCAGCAAGCATGGGGGTGGATTCGATGTGGGGGTGAGGGCAGGGTGGAGGGATCACTCCCAGGGGACTGGCTTGCACAGTGGACCCTTTATCACCATGTTTTATCCCCACCACACCAGTCCTTTATTTTATTTTATTTCATTTTATTTTATTTATCATGGCTCACTGTAGCTTCAACTCCTGGGCTCAAGCAATCCTCCCAGCTCAGCCTCCCGAGTAGCTGAGACTACAGGCACTTGTCACCATACCTGGCTAATTTTTTTATTTTTTGTAGAGACAAGGTCTCCCTGTGTTGCCCAGGCTGTTCTCAAACCCATGGGCTCAAGCAATCCTCTTGAGCCTCCTAAAGTGCTGGGATTACAGGCATGAGCCACCACACCTGGACCACACTTGTCCTTGGTAGTCGCATGATGAAACAGAGAGGATGGGTCTTTGATTGCCTGGAAGCCTCATGGTTAGAGAGGCCCACAAGACCCCTGAATCCTTTCACTCTGCAGGCCACTCTTTGCCCCTAATAACATGCTACCCTCCAGAGTGCTCCAGGACCTCCCTGAAGGTCCACCTTACCACTGGCCACAGCAACCCAGGGTCCCCTGAAGTGCACTGATGAGGGCTGGCAGGCTGGCTGCTGGACTGGCTCCCTGTGTGACCTAGGAGGTCGACATCCTCCAAGTTGATGTTCTTTGGGTCACCTGTGTTGGATTCTGCTAAAGCCAAGGGTGTTGATGATCATAATTTTATAATCTAATACAACATTTATATAATCTGGCGCAATATGACCGTGAAAGGGAATTATTTATTAAAAATAAACAAACAAGACAGGCGTAGTGGCTGATGTCTGTAATCCCAGCACTTTAAGAGGCTGAGGTAGGAGGATCACTTGAGGCTAGAAGTTCAAGACCAGCCTGGGCAACAGAAAGAGACCCCACCACCACCACTCCTCCACACACACACACACACGCACACACACACACACACACACACACACACGAGAAAAATAAGCAAACACACCATGCTGCCTACTTTGGGAAGACATGATAAAGGTAAGTTGCCTAACAGACCACCAAGAGATTGGGTGGTGGTGAGAAGGCTGAAGACGTTTGAAGCGAATTCTCCACTCAGATGGAGTTCTGGGGTGTTTAAGTAAGTGTGTTACTAGAAATCCAACGTAGCCAATCACTTAAGCTCTGATCCTGCCCACCTCATGTGGAATGCCATCTTTTATCACATCCCGTATTTTCAAGTCTACTTGGGTCATGGTCCGTGTTTCTGTATGGCCCACTTGATTCTCAGGGCTGTACCCCACTGCCGGGGGGAGCCAGCATCTGTGTTATTCTTCAAGATGTGGAATTCGCATTTTAAGTAGCAGTTTTTGGTTGATTAAGTCGAAGGAACCCATGGTCCAAATAATAACAAAACAACCCGAAGAGCCATCTTGTTTGGTTGGTCGTTAATATTAGAAGTTGGTTAATCCTGGAAACCTTTTGTGCACACATGTCTAAAGCTTAATCTATGATCATGCATTCATTTAACATGTTTTTTATGAAGGGTCAAGCTTTTCCTTTGAGGTTGGGTCTGTTGATTAGAATTTCAAACTTTTTCTTACATCATCAAACCTTTTAAAATATGTCACACTCTTGGCAGGGCACACTTGCACCTGAGCCTAGGGGTTCAAGACCAGCCTGGGCAACTTGGCACGACCTTGTCTCTACAATAAATCAAAAAAATTAGCCTGGTGTGGTAGTGCACGACTGTAGTTCCAGCTACTTGGAAGGCTGAGGCAGAAAGATCACCTGAGCCCAGCAGGTCGAGAATGCGGTGGTCGTGAGCGTGCCACTCCCCTCCAGCCTGGGTGACAGAGTGAGATTCCGACTCAAAAAATAAAAAAATAAATTAAATAAATAAAACGTTGCATTCTTTAAACTTAGCAGTCACATTTCTGTATCTTTATCTCATTGTGCTCTTAGGCAATTATTTGTGTACAAAAGTTTGATCTGGCACCAAGACTCAGCAGATCACTGGGAGGCCACCCTGCACCTGCCTCCTCCTTGGGTCCCCCACGGGGTCTTCCATCGTCTCTTGCTGTGATAGCTAATTCTTGAGTCCCCCTGCAGTCAGGCGGTGTGCACCCAACCCACAAGCATGACATAGGTTCTTTTCTAACACCAGCCTGTGTCACAATGGCTGCACACAGCACGGGCTCATCACATGTTTAAGCAATGGATGACTTCCTGCAGAACAAGGGTTACGAGTATCATCATAACAACGTGGAATCAGAGCCCAGGAGGCTGGTGTTCCCTGTGTGCTCTGTCTGTATAGTGGGAAAGGATCACACATGTGTTACCTGCTCATGCCGAACAGGAGAAACTTCTGTGGCCATGGGGACATCTCGACGCACTCTGTCCGGGACAGCAGCCATAAGCCACACGTGGCCACACAGCACTGGGAATGTGACTAGTGCAAATGAGGAATTAAAGTCTAATTTCATCAGTGTTAGATGTAAACTTAAATAGTTACCTGTAGCAGGGTTCGGTGGCTCAGCCTGTAATCCCACGCCTTGGGAAGCTGAGGTGAGTGGATTGCCTGAGCCCGCGGGTTCGAGACCCGCCTGGGCAACTTGGCGAGACCTCATCTCTACAATAAATCAAAAAATTAGCTGGGTGTGGTAGCACACACCTGTAGTTCCAGCTACTCAGAAGGCTGAGGAGGAAGGATCGCTGGAGCCCAGCAGGTCGAGGCTGCGGTGGCCGGGAGCGGCTACTGCACTCCAGTCTGGACAATGGAGTGAGACTCCAACTCAAAAAAAAAAAAAGTTACCTGTGACAAGTGGCTACCATATCAGACAGAAGGAATCTGAACAAATTGCTTCATTTTCCAAACAGGAGAGCGAAGTCCCCAGAAGTCAAGGGGTTTAAAGTCTTACAACTAAGGAGTCAGAGACCATCACACACCCTAGTGATGGCATCATGAGCACTCCTGGGTTAGTTTCCCAGGTAAATTTCTACCCTACAAGAACAGACAAGTATTTTAAAACTGTCAAAAAAAAAAAAGATAAGTGTCTTTGCTCTCTTTAAATTGTATACTGGCTAGAAACAGCCCTTTATAATGATCCCAATTCTTGTTTTAGAATTGAACATTTAAAGATTCTAAATTGAATCCATTTGGCCTATGTTTCATTAAGCAGGAAGTCAGGACCATTGTTAAATTAAGTTTGGAAATCACAAAGCTGTTAGTTCTGGGGACTGATAAGTAGTCTAAAGGAAAGCTTTCTTGCTTTGATCATGTGCATAGTTCAGACTGGGGACTCAAACCCGGTAACCCAGCAAGGTCTTCCGAAGAATGAATGATATCGGATTCATACCACGCGCACACACACATACACACACACACACACACAAAGACCCCTCCAGGACATTTCATGCTAAACTATATAAAAATGACAGAATAATTAAAATCCCGGAGTTCTTTTCTAAACAAAAAGAGAAAAGTACTGAAAGAAACATGGAAGGAAGAAGCATTCATTGGAGATTAAAACTTAGATTTGAGATTTAGAGGAGACGTAAGGCCACAGCTTCGATTCACGTCTTTATCGTGCCTGTAAGGACAGAAGCAAGGCCAGACGCGGAGAAAACACACGGGAAGATGAGGGAAGGGCAGGCTGTGGCCGCGGCTGCCTCCAGTTCCACCTTCCACTAGAGACTCTGTATGTGTATGCCTGCAGGCGCAACCCATTGCTGGCCTTCAATACTGTCCCTCAGTTAAAATAAGACATTTCTCATCTACTCCCACAAACCCTGACCCAACATGAAGAAAGCCACTGGGAAACGGCGTTAAAATGCTGAGCGGCACGAGGAAGTGCACCCTTCCTTGTAAAGTCCTGGGAGCCGCTCTCAGCATACCTGGGACACCAATTGAAGAAGGAAAAAGGAAGTGGTCAAAGTCATGCTTTTTTGAAAACTTCAAAGGTGAGCTCCCCTCCCCCCTCTTTACATTTTACTGTCTGGGGAGCTGACTGGTCTGCAGCTGTTGGCAGAGACTGTGTTCCCGGCGTCAAACCTGCCTCCTCACGGCCCATAAAATTACAGCGGGGAAGCCAGCAGGTGTGGGCGGAGCGGGCAGGATGCCCCTTAACGACCCCTCTGACACCCCATGCTGAGCGCGGAGAAGGAGGGACCCTGTGGGGTCCTTCCCTGCCACCGCTGGGGTGTTGGGCTGAGCTGTTTACCGAGTTGCACCGCGACGGCTGGAGGTCGAGGGAGCCGAGGTTCCCTGGCCTCCTGGGACTCCGTGCCACCTCCGTGCACACAAGCCCACCAACATGTCGGCCTCCAAGGAGGGACACAGAGAAGAAGCCAAACGAGCTCAGACCTCTAATAATCCAAAATGTTTTAAAGGTTTTAACCGGAGTCAAGCAGTACAAGAAGACAAAGCTGTTGTAATCTTCAAGGCTGGGTTCTTTTCCCCCTCAAACTGGGAGAGAGAAATAAAAATCAGACATGTTTTCCAAAATGTCAGATTTTGTTGGTATTTGATCAAGAAAATGTGATACTTTTTGCCTTTTTTATTTTCTTCATGTGACAGAAGAAATGGATAGTTACAGAATGCCAATTGGCCAATTGTAACGAAACATTACAAATCACTACCTTATGAAGCCTTGTGGTTTTTGGCCGGTGTTTTGAAACAGAAGGAAAAAAACCAGAAAATCAATTTACTTAAAGCAATCTTAAAATATGCATATTGTTTTCATTTGACAGATTGAGAAATACATGCATTTCTTTAAGAAAATGAAAAAGCAGAGGTGGAATTTCTGCAAAAGAAGGAAAGCAGGAAAAGAGGAAGGACCATCTTAACCTAGAGAGTTAGGTTTGCAACATTTATTAAGAGAGTCAGGTCTGCAACATTTATTAAGCCCCCACTGTGTGCTGAGTGGTGGGCACTTCACCTCCTGGGGGGAGTGGGGGCGGGGAAGGAGTGAAAACTGTGAAGAAAAAAACTCAAAAGAAATAGAAAAAGTCCCGTTTTTGCCACCAAGGACATCACTTTATATTGGGGATACCCAACACAAAACAGACTTGAACACGTTTTTAAAAATCAGCAGCCAACATTGTATCTTACTCTCTTCAGTTACCTACTCTCTCTTCTATGGTGTTTGCATCACACGCCACACTGCCTAGCAAGAGTGTCCTTTGAATAAGCTGTATCTGTTGGTTCTATACTTGAAATTCTATAGAAAATTGGTGGAATTGGGGCGGGGTATCCTGTGAGAATCTTTCTGTTAAGACTGACAGAAAAAAAAAATTCTTCAGAATTGAAGTTACCCTTTCAATACCGTAGAATAAGATGAAATTAAGAAATGGTATCATTGGGGGAAGATTTTTTGAGTATCTATTATGTCAGTCATTGGGCTAGGATTTTGGCATAAAGGATTAAACATAATACAGCAAGTAGTTTAAACAGAAGAAGGCAAGATTACTAGGGTGGCTTTGGTATTTCAGATTCCAAAAGACAGATGACATATTTGAATTCATTTTTTAAAAAATAACTTAAGTCCAGAAAGAAGAATCACCAAGTTAATTAACATTCTAGATTAGAGGTTTGCAAACTGCACCCCAGGGCCAATCTGTGGCTTTATATTTTTAAGGTTGTTTAAAAAAGAAAACAAAAGGAAGAAGGAAAAGGGTCGTGCAACAGCAACCGAATGTGGCCCACAACATCTAATAGGATGGCTCTTCAGCCTCTTCCAGAGAATGTTGCCTAGATTATAAGAACAGCTAGAAAAAAAGCTGTTCATCACATCATTCCCTTCTTGTTCTCAAAGATTTGGGCGTGTCAGCTATTTGGATGTTCTCTATTTAACTTAAATCAATTTTAAACTTGTTTCTGAATTCCTGGTTTGGCATTTATTAACAATTTTCTAGATAAAAAAACAGTAAACATTTGCACAGTTTTCAAGCTTTATTGATTTCTGAAGGGATTTTGTGACCACTCCATAATGCTACCTAGACATTTCACGTGGTTCAAAACAAAACAAAACAAAACAAGCAAGCATATAATGGATAACCTGCATTCTAAGGACCATCGTTTCTAATGACAACTGAACCACAAAGATCGTTTCATCTGGGGAAAAGTCTAGTCGTCTGGTGCAATGGAAGATAAGGCTTTCTGCAATCACCAAAAATGCAATGATAGCACATACCTGTGTTCCTGTTTAAAATATATAGTGTAAGCAAAATTTCATATTATGTCAATTTCTGTAAGTAGTAAACAAAGACACCATTTTTATTTCCATTGACCAATCACCACTTATTTGGGTATCATAAGCCATTCATGTGCTGAAATTGCAAATTTCAGAGTTTTTACTTTATACCTTTCACATTACTTTTAAGCAGATTTGGGGTTTACAGAAACTAATACATCTTGAGAAGTTAGGACAGATCAAATCAGCCTGGATTTATTTATGCATATGTAGAGAATCTACAAAGAAAGAAAATCACACAAAAAGAAATTTTAGGAGGATTTTCTGTTTTATTGATTCTATGTTTGTTCAATATAGACAAAACAAAAGCATGTTTTCCTGGAGCTAGGCAAAATAAAAGTTTGATCCTTGATCTATGAGGAGGATATGGTCAGTTCCTAAAACCAATGACTCCATTTGGCTTGTGTTCATTGAGGTCATTAATGCCATTTGTATGGCCCCGGGTTGCAGCCTCAAATCACAGCTGCTGGATCCCACAGGGCCAGGCACAGCGCTGTATATGACAACCTACCTGTGGGCCCAGTAGGGTCTGATGAAGTATGTGCTGAGCCAGGCTCGGTGGCTCAGCCTGTAATCCCGTGCTTTGGGAAGCTGAGGTGAGTGGATTGCCTGAGCCCGCGGGTTCGAGACCCGCCTGGCCAACTTGGCGAGACCTCATCTCTACAGTAAATTTTTTAAAAAATCAGCCGGGCGTGGTAGTGCGTGCCTGTAATTCTGGCTACTCAGAAGGCTGAGGCGGAAGGATCACCAGAGTCCAGCAGGTCGAGGCTGCAGTGGCCGGGAGCGGCCACTGCACTCCAGTCTGGACGACATTGTGAGACTCCAAGTAAAAAAAAAAAAAAAAAGTGTGTGCTGCCCGCCACAATTAGGCAACTGCACATAAGACTCCCAAATGGCGCTATAAGCCAAGGACAGAAAAGTTGCTCCTAGGTCCGCGTAACTGCAGTCAAGTCTGTCAACTACACACTTCCCCAAATTTCTATTTCTCAATCCCTTTGCATAGAACTGAATAAGACAAATCTCTCTAGCCCCATGGATTCTACCGGGTTGCCAAGTTCTGGGGGACAGGTGTCAACACAGACACAAGTCACAGTTCACAGAAGGTTATGGGAGTAAATGAGAGGACAAAGGCAGCTCACAGACTGCCTGAAGTGTTCCAAGAAATTTGGGGAAAAGAAATATCAAGAAGCACAAAAGTAATTTTCCTACATGAGAAATAAAACGACTTGGCCAGGTGCGGTGGCTCCAGGCTGCAATCCTAGCACTTTGGGAGGCCAAGGTGGGAGGATGGAGTGAGGCCAGGAGTTTGAGACCAACACAGTGACACCCTGTCTCTACAAACAAAACAAACCAACAAACAAAGAAATAAAATGACCTGGCCGGGCTCGGTGCCTCAGCCTGTAATCCCAGCACTTTGGGAGGCTGAGACAAATGGATTTCCTGAGCCTGTGGGTTCGAGATCAACCCAGGCAATCTGGTGAGACCTCATCTCCACAATAAAATAAAAAACAGCCAGGTGTATTAGGGCGCGTCTGTAGTTCCAGCTGCTCGGAAGGCTGAGGCAGAAGCATCACTGGAGCCCAGCAGGTGGACGCTGGGGTGGTCGTGAGTGTGCGTGCCACTGCACTCCAGCCTGGGCGAAGGAGTGAGATGCCAACACAAAAAAAAAAAAATTACCTAAGTGAGAACAATGCCTTGGCATCTGAAGGTCAACAGCAGGCCTCCTGCAGCAAGAGCTTCCTGCTGGTGGAAAAGGGGTTTCGAGCTACTCATGGAAGGCACCAAACAGAGATGCTTGGAAATGTGGAGACCTTCACAGCATCCCTCTTATTTAAAAGCTTTCCATCCCTCTCACAGGACAGGATAACATTATGCATGGGGCCTATGGGATATGGACCCCTTTTTAAAGTATGAAACAATTACAGAAAGTGGCTGGTATTATCTGAATACCAACTTCATTCCAATTAATTACAAAATAATCAGCAGAGACTTAGCACCATGTGATTTCTTCATTATTGTCAATTCTTTCCTTCAAATTCCCATCAAAGACTTTAAATTTAGCATCTTTTTTTTAATTGAAATAACTTAGAGACATAAAAAAAAGAAGCAAACACATTTAATGAGTGGTTTGTTTGTGAGAGGAGCTTTAACCTAATTGGATTCATTGAACGCTTCAGTAACCGTATGGATCAGGAAGGATTGCTCCTTTTTTAAAGGTAAGAAAACCAAAGCATGGAGAAACAGGGAATTACCCAAGGTCTGCAGCAAATACCTGGCAGAACCAGGCTCAAAACTCATGTCTGGCCGACTCAGAGCAACTGGGCAATATTCTGTGATATGGTTTAAAATCATTTCCAGTATAGCCAAGAAAGGAAAATGCTTTGAGGCATCACGTGAACATTCTGCACGCAGGTAACAGGTGGCTTCCAGAGTGTGTTCTCCTGCCTCGCTGTTTACATCCTGACAAGTAGAGTGAATATTTCGACCATCACAATGGGGCCTTGTGTCTACCAGTCTCTGACCACGCTAAGGTTTGCAGCTGGGACTGCAATTCCCGCAGAGGCACCCAAAGACGTCATGAACAATCGTAACAGCTTCACATATACAAGATGTTGCCCCACAGATGACCACGGGCCATTCTCATAGATAGTAGGATGGGCTAGGACTTCATTCATTCATTCATTCATTCATTGCACCTCCAATATTCATTTTATTCCTACGAACTCTGCCTGGAACTGTGCCAGGCCTTACGTACATAAAAAATTAAACAACAACAAAAAGGATTCAATTCTGACCTAAATGCACTCACTGTCTTGTACAAGGGCCACTGATTAATTGAAAAAACAAGGTGAGTGAAAACACACTGAATCTATATAACATTATCATCATACTACTAATACTACTAATAACATTCTCAAAGGAAAATAAGGAATTTGAAAAATAAAACCCACCACTTATAAGACATGACAATAAGTACTTATTTTTTTTCTTCAGTATATGTATAGTATATCCTTTACTCTTTCCGTTTTATTGAAAATAAATACTTTGGGTCTAACATTGCTTATAAAAAGGGGTATTTGTTGGAGATCAATGATTTCTCTCAAGTCACCAATGTGTTCTTCATGGCAAAAGAAGAGATTTCCTGAAATGCAACTTTTGACCAAAAATAAAAACAAAAAGACAGATACCTTTTAGCAATTCTCTCTGAATGTCACGCATCCCCTCAGGCATACCTCATGGGATTCTGTACAGAGCGTTGACTTCGGGATGCAAAAACTGATGTCTGACAGCAGCCAGGACCCACACTCTCTCTAGTATCGGGGCTGGCCCATCCTCTTACTTTGGTCATGACTGTGCTCTGCAAATATGTGTCCCATAAATGGTGGAAGGAGGTTTTCTCCCTCCTGGGAGCTGATTGACACCAGTAGAATGGAACCCGATGGCCTCAGTATTCTCATTTCCCACCAGATGGTCAGCGTGACACATGGCGGGAGTGGGAGCCAGCCTGGGAAGCCCTCTGTCCCTGGGACATTTTAGTCCAGAGGTTGGTGATCAGGCTTGATGGGGAGAGTACGTGTGGGCAGAGAGGGAGGCTGCCGCCTGGGGAAAGTTGGGCATAATGGATCATTAACTCACCAGGCTGAGGCGAAAGGATTGCCTGAGCCCAGCAGGTTGAGGCCGCGGTGGCCATGAACGTGCCACCACACTCCAGCCTGGGTAACAGAGTAAGACTTTGACTCAAAAAAAAATATATCAGGACTCACCTGGGAGGATTTGCAGAGGATGAAGGGTAAGAGGGCATCCTGGGGGGATCTGGAGGTGGAGACAGAAAAGGGGCTGCAGAGGAAGTGGGTGGCAAATGCAGGGATGTACTGGGTGGGTAGAGGAGACTCGCCCAGTTGGTCCCTTGACAGAAGGCCTTGAACGCCAGATTTAACTATGACCTTAAACAGCCTTCATTTATCTTAAAGGTTCAGAAACTTGGTGACTCGCGCCTATAATCCCAGTACTTTGGGAGGCCAAGGTGAGAGGACTGCCTGAGCCCACAGGTTCGAGACCAACCTGGCCAACTTGGTGAGACCTCTTCTCTACAATAAATCAAAAAATTAGCTGGGCATGGTGGCGCACGCCTATAGTTCCAGCTATTTGGAAGGCTGAGACAGAAAGATCACCTGAGCCCAGCAGGTTGAGGATGCGGTGGCCGTGAGCGTGCCACTGCACTCCAGCCTGGGTGACAGAGTGAGACTATAACTCAAAAAAAAAAAGTTCAGAAACTTCATGTAATAAAATAAAATGAAAAGCATTGCCAAGAAAACAACATTTCTTAGATAAATCTCAGATGTTTTCGTAACTCGTCAAATGTTTCTTGAATGCCAGGCCCTTTTCTAGATGCTGGGGACATACTGGTAGAAAAAGACACTAAAAAAAATAAACAAACACAATGTAAGTGATGTCAGACAGTGACAAGTGCAAGAAAAGAAAGCTGAGGTCATGGAAGGCAACTCAGGCAGTGGAGGTGGTGTGGACACGTCACACAGGTCAGGCAGGGGAGCCTTCCCAGCAAGACCTGAGGAAGTAGGGGGTAAGCCATGCCATATCTGGAGACAGGGTGTTCCAGACAGAGGGAGCTGTGTGTGCAAAGGTCCTGGGGTAGAAGCACACCTGGTGTCTGAGGAACAAGGAGGCTGCCATGGCTGGGCAGAGAGGACAAGGAGCTGACAGCTGACAACAGGGATGCAGCTGTAGGCCTGGCAGTGAGGTGCTGAAACCCAGACGTGGGGTGGTCAGTGGGCCATTGTGCCTCAGGTGACGGGGCATGAGCCTCCGCTTTCTGAAGACAGTATGGCACCATTCTAGACTCATCTCCGCTCATCTCTCACCATAAGAAAATCTAGTTCCTTCCTGACACAAGAAAGGGACTTAGCAGGCTCATTCTTTAGAAGTCACTCATGTGGCAAAGTCCTCTTGAGGCCCTCCGCATTAGCAAGCCTCATATAGGAAATCCGAGTGGCAGAGGGTCCACACTGACTGTGAGACCCCAGGGTTTCTGTCCCATCTCTCGGCACTGGCAGGAGAATGTGGGAATCTCCCAGCCAAAGCAGCCTGAGCCAGCCTCAGAGCAGTAGCGCTTCTGCTAAGACAAACCTGAAACAATAAATTTTCTCAGACACAAGTGCTGTGTGCTGAGTACTGAGTGCTGAGTGCTGAGTGAGTACTGAGTGCTGCGGGCCCTTATAAATGGTGGGCAGGGGCCTGAGACATCTCCGACTAGCTCCCATTCCTTGGCTCAGTCCTGAGGAGAGGAAGGAGGCAGTTTGGACTGAGGCCATCTGAGCCAGCTTCTCATAGGCCTGTGTGGGTTTTCGAGGAGCAATGTGGCTTGGAGGGGCCCATAAAAGAGACTCGCAAAAGTGACTTCTGCCCCTGTCTTGTCATCAGAAAGAGGATCCCAGGTCCTGGGTGCCCTTAAGCTCCTTAAAATCCTCACCTTGGCTTTTTACCGAGAAAAGCCAAGTCTGGTTAATGAAAATGAAACAGTTTAGGGACCAGCCAAGCGCAAGTGCATTTGGCAAAAACGGGTCAACCTGGAACCCCAAGTGAAGTGGCCTAAAGTATTTACAAGCCAAGGCAAATGTTCAAAGGGAAGCGCAGACACAAAGAGCAGATGGCGGATGCAAAGGCCTGGCCTGTCTTGCCGACACCCACAAAATGCAGATTTGTTAAGTGCCCCAGGGCTGTTTATGATCTGAGCACCAGGGATCCACACCCTTAAGCTACAGGGACAGGGAAACTTCCTGGAAGTGTTTTCATTGCACACTGGAAGGTATGATGTCACCTCCTCTTCTCAGAGAATCATGGTTTTCATGACACGTCGCCTCTGTCTTGTAAGAGCCTTTTCTTAATAAGAGAGAGACGGGTATGGTGGCTCATGCTTGTAATCCTAGCACTTTGGGAGGCTGAGGCAGGATTGCCTGAGTCCAGCCTGGGTAACTTGGTGAGACCTCATCTCTACAATAAATCAAAAAATTAGAGGGGTGTGGTGGCACACGCCTGTAGTTACAGCTACTTGAAAAGCTAAGGCGAGAGGAATGCCAGAGCCCAACAGGTCAAGGCTGTGGTGGCTGTGAGCATACCACTACACTCCAGCCTGGGTGATAGTGAGATTCTGACTCAAAAATAATAATAATAAGGGAGAAAGAGAAGATGCTTTGTACAGCAGATGATCTGTTGCTGGAATCGCAAGAGAAACCCGTGGAAGAGCTCCCGGCACAGTCTTCCCGCCAGCCCCGGAGGCTGCCCAGATCCCCGGAGACCTAGAGACCCCGCACACGTCTTCAAAAGTCCAATTGCAGATGCTCCAGAAAGAGGATGCATTTCTACCTTGCAGGAACATCTTTGCAAAAATGATCCTAACCCTCTCTCCCGCATCTAGTGAAGGGTGCTTGGGGTGGGTACCAAGCACAGAATGAGGGACGCCTACAGTGAAATGGAGGAAAAACAGACACTGAAAGGCCAGTAGCCACGCAAGAAGCAGGAAGCGAGAATGCAGGCTCATCGGAATGTTTTCACTAGCTCTTATTTCTTCTCTCTTTAGAGACTGTCTCAGATTGGAATGCTTTTGATAGAAAAAAAGAAAAAGACAGTGAAATAAAATGCACATACATCGTCACAATTAAAAATGACTCCACCCCTTCTTCTAAAACCCCAGTCAAGTTTCAGTGCAATAGATGCTTTTTAAAAATTACCAAAATGTTAGTCATGTGAGGAGAGGGTTCATTTCTTTATCTCTCACAGAATTTCATTCAGCACCTACTCCTATGTGTGTCTTTTGATTGGGTAGGTAGATGGGCGGGTGGATGGATGATACTTGATTATGTTTAGAAGTAAGCACTTGGATTTTAGAGACACACACTTTCACATACAGACCAATATCCCCTCTTAACAGAAAAGACATCAGGAACACCCAAGCAGTTCATCCCTCAGAAAACAGACACTCACATCTTCAACCTTACTGCCACACACACACACACACAACATACAATTAACGTCTTGAGAAAGATTGCTATTTCTCATCACATTCAGTCCCGGTTTAATGATCAAGGTGACAACCTTAAGATTTCAAGGTCTAGTGGAGAGTCTATGTCACTTACCCTGGGAGACTGCTGCTGGGATCCCTCTTGTATCTGAAGCAGACAGAACATCGGTTCTGGGCAGGATTGCTGAGCGTGTAAAAAGCGACATCAAGGGTACCTGTGTAGGCTGGGCGTGAGGACTCACGCCTATAATCCCAGCACTTTGAGAGGCTGAGGTGAGAGGATTGCCTGAGCTCATGGGTTCGAGACCAGCCTGGGCAACTTGGCGAGATTTTGCCCGGGCTCGGTGGCTCAGCCTGTAAACCCAGCACTTTGGGAGACCGAGGTGAGAGGATTGCCTGAGCCCGCGAGTTCGAGACCACCCGGGCAACTTGACGAGACCTCGTCTCTACAATAAATCAAAAATTAGCCGGGTGTGGTAGCACGCGCCTGTAGTTCCAGCTACTTGGAAGGCTGAGGCGGAAGGATTGCTGGAGCCCAGCAGGTCAAGGCTGCGGTGGCCGGGAGTGTGCCACTGCACTCCAGTCTGGGCGACAGAGTGAGATTCCACTTCAAAGAAAAAAAAAAAGAAAAAGGAAGATTTCAGCATTAACTATCTGCCCAAAATGAATATGTGACAACTGAGTTGATTGATCAAAACCTTACTGCTAAACTATGAAGACTTCAACACTGTGAAAGATAAATAAAAAGGAAACTTAAAAGAAGCAAAAATTTAAAAATAAGTTAAAAGTGGCTAGGTAATGGTTTTCCAGAAGAACCTTCCTCACTTTTCTAATACACGCTTCATGTTTCCAAAGCACAAAGAATTTCTTATTGCTGTCATCCTAGACACAGTATTACTGTGTCTTGTTTTTTTCTTCAATCCTGACTGGATACATTAGCAGATACCCCATCCATAGATGTAAAATTAAGAATATCTCCTTCCAAATTTGGCCAACTATGGTGGTTCATGCCTGTAGTCCCAGCACTTTGGGAGGCCAAGACAGGAGGATTGCTTGAGCTCAGGAGTTTGGGGTCAGCCTGAACAGCATCTCAAGACTGTATGTCTACAAAAAATTTAAAAGTTAGCTGGGCATGATGGTGCACACCTCAAGTCCCAGTTACTCAAGAGGACATCTCCCTCCAAATTTAAAGACCCACCTACTGAACAAAGCAACATGGATTAAGCTTCTGGAATTACAGTCTGTGGTTTGCCGTTTACTATGCTGGGTAAACAGAGTAAATTTGCGGTCTTATTGTCTAATCTGATGCTACCCTTAACACAAAGGCAATTAGGGAATGAATTCAGTACTAGAGATCTATCAAAGAACTAAATATATTTATTTCCATATTACTAGCATGATATTTTTGATAGAACTCTGCAGCCTAACAAGATGCCAGGGGACATGATTGCTTTGGTTCTTGTGCTCAGACAAGACTCCCAGGTTGTGTGTTGGGGCTGGGGGAGGCAGAGGCCTAGAATTCAGCAATGGGTGAGCCTGGCTTGGGCCAGGAGTAGGCATAGATGTGGTGAGAAGTGGTCAGAGAGAGGGAGAGGGCAGAGAGAGACACAAAGACAAAGACAGACAGAGATAGAACAGACAAAGAGAAACAGAGAGACAGACAAAAAGAGAGACAGACAAAGAGAGGGACAGAAAGACAAAGAGCAACAAAGAGACAGAAAAAAGAGAGAGACAGAGAGACAGACAAAAAGAGAGACAAAGAGAGAGATGGAGAGACAGAGAGACAAAGAGACAGAGGGAGACAAAGAGAGAGACAGAGACAAAGAGACAGAGAGGAAAAAGGACAGACAAAAAGAGAGACAAAGAGAGAGAGACAGAGACACAAAGAGAGACAAAGAGAGACAAAGAGAGAAACAGACAAAAAGAGAGACAAAGAGAGAGACAGAGAGAGACACAGGGAGAGGGACAGAAAGAAAAAGAAGAGAGAGAGAGAGAGAGAGAGAGAGAGAGAGACAGGGGATTGCGGAGAGGTTTGCCATATGATCCCATTCGAGCTCGACTCGAATGTGCACACGTGGAACCGGAGTCCTTTTCTGGGTTATTTTCTGAAAGAAGAAGGACCTGCGTGATTTGCTGGCAGACTGCAAGTGAAGTACGATAAGAAAAGACAAGTCTATGACAAAAAGCCCATCTTACAACAGGGCAACTCATCTTGAGTTCCTCAGAAACCACAGCACAGACACTGTGCGCACTCCCCGTCGGCAGGTGCAGGCCCTCGGAGTCGGGAGGCGACATGTTCTCCTGATAGCTTTGCCAGCATGGGAAATGGGCAGAGCGGTCAGGTGTCACCTGTCACCTGGGGACTCACAGGTAATTAGGAATTCCTTACAACTCCACACACAGGGCCTGAGACAGCAGGGCAGGCAGGAAGAAGGCGCCCCCTTGCAAGAAGGAAGGCCATTATTCCCCATGCTTCCAGAGTCAGGCCGCAGAGTCTTGGGGATAAATGCAGATCTGGGTCTCTTTATACAAAGGGAAAACCCTCCAAAAAACAGGAATTTATTTATTTACAAATTGTGCATTTATTCTTGCATGTTTAAATTTCAGTCACCTTCAAAGTCCTCTCCGTTTGATGCAATACACCTATCGAGACACTTTTCCTACTACTCAAAACGGTTTTTGAATGCATCCAATTTTTTTTTTGAGTTGGAGTCTCACTCTGTTGCCCAGACTGAAGTGCAGTGGCATGCTCATGGCCACCCCAGCGTTGGCCTACTGGGCTCCAGCTATCCTTCCACTTCAGCCTTCCAAGTAGCCAGAACTATAGGCAGGCGTTACCACACCAGGCTAAATTTTTTTTTTTTTTTTGAGTTGGAGTCTCACTCTGTCGCCCAGACTGGAGTGCAGTGGCCGCTCCCGGCCACCGCAGCCTCGACCTGCTGGGCTCCAGCGATCCTTCCACATCAGCCTTCCAAGTAGCTGGAACTACAGGCACGCGCGACCACGCCCGGCTAATTTTTTGATTTATTGTAGAGATGAGGTCTCACCAAATTGCCCAGGCGGGTCTCGAACCCCCGGGCTCAGGCAATCCACTCACCTCAGCCTCCCAAGGCGCGGGATTACAGGTTGAGCCACCAAGCCCAACTTAAGCTTTTATTTATTGTAGAGATGAGGTCTCACCAAGTTGCCTGGGCTCATCTCGAACCTGCAGGCTCAGGCAAATCCACTCACCTGGGTCTCCCAACATGCAGGGATTACAGGCTGAGCCACTGTCTTTTTTTTTTTTCTTGAGTTGGAGCCTCACTCTGTCTCCCCAACTGGAGTGCAGTGGCACGCTCCCGCCACCGCAGCCTCGATCTGCTGGGCTCTGGCAATCCTTCCGCCTCAGCCTTCCAAGTAGCCAGAACTAGAGGTGCGCACTACCACGCCCAGCTAATTTTTGATTTATTGTATAGATGAGGTCTCGCCAAAGCGCTGGGATTACAGGCTGAGCCACCGAGCACGGCGAGCCACTGTCTTTTAGTGCTCTTGACGTTTTTTTGTTTCACCTCTTCCACATCAGCAAAATGTTTCCCTTTGAGGACATTTTTCATCCAGGGAAACAAAAAAAGGCACACAGTGTAAGATCAGGTGACTAGGGAGGGTGGAGCACAGGGATCGTGCTGTTTTTGGTTTAAAACTGCTGACACCCAGTGTGGTGTGAGCAGGTGTGCTCATAAATCACCCATTATGAAATGGGCAAACGCATTGAAAGAATTTCCAAAAAAAAAATTCACTGAAGCTCAACACAGCCTTTCACAACCATGCTAGCTGCTACACGGAGGCCGATGGGTTCCTAGAATGCTCACCTAGCAGGGGAAGCCAATACCACAAGAAGCCCACCCACCAGAAGATAATTCCAGGTTTTGGGGTACCCTCGTATAAAGTTGACAATGGCTCGGGGTCCTGTTTCCCATTGTCAAGAAGCAAGCTCTGTGTGCTTGTCCCTTGTGCTCCCAGAGAGGGCAGATCACTAAAAGGGAGAACCCATTAGGTCAGAGTGACCCGGAACTTCAATCTGTAAACAGCTGCCAAATCCCAAACTCGCCTGTCACCTGGACTCTGTCGGTCGCCTAAACCTGCTCGGCAGTCAGATTGTTAGAAGAGTGTTATCCCAACGAGTCCCTGCATGTCTCTGGGTCAAGCTCTGGAGCCCCAGAACCACAGTGCACATTTCCAGGGAATACCATCAGTCATTCATTTTATGAGTCCTTCACTCATTAGGGGAACCTGTATTGAGTACAGGTTCCCCTAATGAGTATGCATCCAGTAATGTCTGGTCACTACGTATCTGGAAAGAGTTCTTTATTAAGAATTGGGAGCTGAAGTTAAGATCTGGCATTATGAGTAGCAGGTCTGCAAAATCATCTGGCATGCCATGTTCATCCCAAGGCCACCCCAGGAGGCCCCCAGCCCTCACAACCTCCCTTTTAAGAAATCTCTTCAGGCAACTCCTTCGGGTCCCCTCCCACTGTGGGAACTTTTCTGTCCTCCCAAAAATCCTGCTTCCAAAAAAAAAGAAAGAACTCTCTTCTCCTCCTCCTCCTGCTTCTCCTCCTCCTTTTCTTCTTTGAGTCGGAGCCTCACTCTGCGCCCCCAGGTTGGAGTGCAGTGGCAAAATCACAGCTCAACACAGCCTTCACTTCCTGGACTCAGGCGACTCTCCGGCCTTAGCCTCCCCAGTAGCTGGAACTAAAGGTGATGCGGATTTTGCAGGTCAGCCTGGGCTTCTAGAGTGTCAGCTCAATGGGTCGGCCAGCCAAGCCCCAGAGAGGGTCGTCGGGAGGGACTGGTAAGCCTAGCCCCGGAAGTGTTGGCTCTGATGGGCTGGCAAGCCAAGCCCTGAGAGTGTTGCTGGTTCGGTGGACTGGCAAGCCTAGCCCCCGGGGTGTCTCAGCTTCGGAGTTTCGCCTTCTTTCTTAGTTCAGCTGACTCTGTCGGCTGGCAAGCTAGCCTCTGGGGTGCACAGCTCTTCTGCGCCCACGATCTTCTGCAGTTCTTCAGGTCGCAGCTCTTCAGGGTCGAGGTTCTTGTCTCACACCCAAGAGAAACGAGGGACACGGACAGCCAGAGTAAGGAAGCAGGATTTACCGAGAGCAGGAAAAAAACCTCCCACAGTGGGAGAGGACCCGAAACACTTGCTGCCCTCCGGGGTCAGAACCTAGTGCTTATATAGCCCTAAGTCCAAGGCGATTGGCTAGCACTAGCTGTGAACTGATTGGTCTGCACTTAGCTGTTCTGATTGGTCAGTATTAAGGATCAATCAGCAGAAGGTAGGGGCCTAATGGTCGCTGATTGGTTGCTTTTCAATCCCCCAGTGAGAACTTAATAAGCTCTAGGTTGCGAGGCTCACAGAGAGCTTGTTTACCAACGCTGAGCCTGAGAGGACCCACCTGTCTGTCTGTCTGCCTAGCCTTTCTCTAGCTATCTCCTGTCTCACAGGCATCCACCACCACACTCGGCTAATTAAGAAATCTCTTTTAAGGCCAGATTCCCAGCACTTTGAGAGGCCAAGGTAGCTTCAGACCAGGAGTTCAAGCCCAGCCCAGACAACCTAGTGAGACCTGGTCTCTACAAAAAAATTAAAAATTAGCCAGCCTGGACAACAGAATGAGACACTGACTCAAAAAAAGAAAAGAAAAGAAAAGAAAAGAAACCTCTTCTGTACTCTGATTTACAATAAGACTTCTCAAGAGCTTTCCTTTCCATTCCACCCCTTCCCTCTCTCCCCTATCCCCTGCTCCTTTCCTATTTTCACTCCTCTCTCGCAGGGGTGTTCCTGCAGAGCCTACCCTGTGCCTGATCTAAACCACAGGCTGTAGCACTTAAAAAGTCAAATCCCATCAACTGAGCAGGAAAGCGCAACATCTGCAGGGCCGCTAAGAAGCCAACTGTTGATTCCAATAGGCCCATGAAAGTGACCTGCACTCGGACACGTCCCAGAGCTCTGCAAATATTAGCAGCTGCTATTAATAAAAATTTCAAGACTATAGTAAAGGCCCTATTGAGGACTCAGGTCCTGGCCTTCAGCTGGATTTTGAAGCATATTGAAACTCTCTGGGGACCAATTTTGGTCCCTGCCATGTGCTCCTGGGGCCGGGAGCCTGAATTATGTAGAAGTGCTGAAAGGGTGATTCCCACACTCACCAAGATGAGTCTTCTCCCTCATCTTCCCCCCACTGTGGGTGTGAGAGGAGCACCAAGCAGTTTACCCCAAAGCCCACAGGCTGAGACAGGTGCTGATGAAGGCGGGGTCAGCCTGAGCACAAGTAGCAGCTTCAGCTCAAATGAATTGCTCTGTGGCCATGGACCGCCAGGCGCCTAGACAGTGAGAAACTTTCCTGATGGGTGCAGGTGTTTCTGATTGGTGTAGGTATTCCCAACTAGTGTATGCATTTCTGATTGGTCTACATATTCCCGATTGGTATAGATACTTTTGATTGGTGTAGGTGTTTTCAACCGTTGTAACTGTTTCTGATTGCTAGAGCAATTTCTGATTAGTGTAGGTGTTTCCAATTGATGCAGGTGTTTCCTGATTGGTGGAGGTGTTCTCGACTGGTATAGGTATTTCTGATTGGTGTAGATAGTGTTTCCTGACTGGTGGAGGTAATCCCAGTGGTGTATATGTCCTGCCATTCATGACAGTGATGGCCAGGCAATGGAAGGACAACCATGAGGGTGTGGAAGGGTGTCTCCCTGAGCTGGTGTGCAAAATAAAGAAGGATCACTGTCAGAAACAAGTCCTCATGTGAATTATTTCAAGTCAGGATAATGATGAGGAGCTGGAGTTTGTAATTTCACCAAACCTAGAAGGGCCTTTGACTCTTGGTGGAGTGTTTGTCTGACTCTTGCTCTCTGATGTTTGACAAACTGAATAAAATATATATCTGTGCGGTTTCTCTCTCTCTCTCTCTCTCTCTTTTTTTTTTTTTGCTTTTGAATTCTCACTCTGTTGCCCACCTAGAGTGAAGTGGCACGCTCATGCAACCTCAACCTGCTGGGCTCAGGTGATCTTTCTGCCTCAACCTTACGAGTAGCTGGAACCACAGGTGTATGCCACCATGCCTGGCTAATTTTTTAATTTATTGTAGAGACAAGGTCTTGCCAAGTTGCTCAGGTTGGTCTCTAACCCTTGGACTCAGGCAATCCTCTTACCTCTGCCTCCCAAAGTGCTGGGATTACAGGCATGAGCCACCATGTCCAGCTTACAATGATTGAGTTTTAAATACAGATGATCAATATGATCACTTTTTTTTTTCAGTTGGAGTCTCACTCTATCACCCAGGCTGGAGTGCAGTGGTATGCCATGCAGTCTTGACCTGCTGGGCTTAGGTGATCCTTCTTCCTCAGCCTTCCAAGTAGTTGGAACCACAGGTGCATACTACCATGCCCGGCTAATTTTTTGATTTATTGTAGAGACGAGGTCTCACCAAGTTGCCCAGGCTGGTCTCGAACCCTTGGACTCAGGCAGTCCTCTCTCCTCTGCCTCCACAAGCGCTGGGATTATAGGCGTGAGCCACTACACCTGGTTGTGTTGTCTCTTAAAAAAGAAAAATTAAAAAAATAAAGCTAGACCACCTAGGATTAGCAGATTCATAGCAGAACTCCTAGCAATTCATTAAATTCGGGCATTGAAATATCTGAGCTGGGTTAGTAAGTGCCCAGGGCTGCTCCATCAGAATCACCCTGAGAGCTCATTAAAAACTGACGACCAGACCCCAAGTCCAGAGTTTCTGATTCAGGAGGTCTTCAGTGGGCCTGAGAATGTCTAGGAAGTCTCCAGGACCTACTGCTGGTATATCACACAGGATTGATAGATGGCTGCCTTTAATAAGGGAATCATTGCAAAAACATTTAAGAAGTCTCAAGTTTTCAAATACTCCCACATCTCTGTACATAATTGCCCACTGCGTGCCATTTGCCTGTGAGCGGGGCCACCTGTGCTCCTGTGGGGCGTGTGTGTGCAGATGCGGAGCTGCTGGGCTTCACCTCACCATGAAACACAGCGACCCCATCCAAGATGGGCAGAGTGCGTCCTGGGCAGGTGAGCCGCGCCTACACATGACGCGGTGATATAGAAATGTCAACAAGATGCCAATAAGTATTTAGGGATCTGTTGAAAGTGCCCTCAACATGGCTCCACGACTCCATGACTTTCATAGCTTAACCAGTTCCCATGTTGGACAGGCGTGTGTTATTTATGCACCATCAAATCTCGTATTCTCCAGTGATGGGGCCACTAAAGACTGTCCGAGTCTCTGGGCAGGGAAAATGTGGCTGCCACATCGCCCTGGCCCAGCTGCTCCCAGGACCCAGGATCTGGCCTCAGTATCTCAGGGGCAATCTTTCTGGGATTCGTTGAAGTTCAAGTCATTCCATAGATAGGAGGCTTATTGCTTAAATTTCACCCAGCACCTCACACCCTTGGCCGAAGTCACACATCCACTTGAATGACATCATTGACAGAAACCACAGCCTCGTGCTACATGGTTTTAAGCAGAAAACGTGAAACTGCCAAAGCAAAAATTGTAAAAGTCCACGCGCTGGAGTCCACAACATGCACGTGGACTTCAGGCGGGTGGGCCCTGTCCCGCTCTCGTTTTCTATTTTTCTTTCATTCTCTCCAGCATCATTTCTCCAAAGTGGGACTTATCTACCCCTAATTGTCCAGCTGTTGACAAGCCGGTAGCGCAGCAACCTCACAGGCCTTCTGGATTTAATTTCAAGCAGCCTGCTTCTCTGTTTCATGTGAGCCTTGCCTCATTGGGGTTTTATTTTTTTCTCACCTTTCTGTGAACAATCTACTCCTTAGTCAGCTCTTGAGTAACAGTGTTTGCCTTAATCCAGGCAAACCAAACAGGAGCGCCTAGGCCAGCCCAGGACCTGCGGGCTGGATGAAAGGCGGGGGCTTTCTCACAGTTTGGTGCGAGCTCACCAGCTCTCCTGGCCTTGGAAACCAATTTCCAGATTCACCTGAGGGTCCTTCTACAGAGGAGTTTCTGGTGAAAGCACTTACAGCACAGCAAAAAGTCATGATAGAGCATCTTTCAGACAGGACAGTCACCTCATATTCCTTTTATTAGTAAGTGCTGACACCTGAGCTGGAGACCCGTTGCCACGGGTCACTTGCATAGCTGTACTATCTGGGAATTTTGTGTTCTTTCACTTCACACGGCAGGTCTGAAGGCTTTAGAGACAGGTCCACACTGCGCTAGCTGGGCTACCCTGGACAGGTGCTTTACCAGATTGTCCTGTTTCCATTTCGTCAGCCGTTAAAATGGATTTGCTAAAAAATAGTAAGTATACGATTTCCCAGGCTTCGTGCTAGAATGCACTGAGATAATCCATGGACAATGCTTGAACCATCATGCTAAATAAAATATTTAGTGTCATTATTATAGATTTGCCTAACCTGTATCTCAGTGCCTTCACGTAAGGCAAAAACCAGTTTCTTCCTTATTACAATATTTTATGCAGGACACTTTTAAAGGTCATGTTCTAAAGACTTTTCCCACAGCACTGTAACTATTACAGATTGATCCCTGTAACACAAGTCTTATTTAAATTTGGCTGTGGGTTATTTTCTTTATAGAAAATAATGTTAGGCCGGGCACGATGGTTCAAGCCTGTAATCCCAGCACTTTGGGAGGCCGAGGCGAGAGGATTGCCTGAGTCCAGGAATTCGAGACCAGCCTGGCAACTTGGTGAGACCTCATCTCTGCAATAAATCAAAAAATTAGCCAAGCATCTTACAATAAATCAAAGATTGAGGCGGAAGGATCGCCTGAGCCCAGGAGGTCGAGGCTGTGGTGGCCATGAGCGTGCTACTACACTCCAGCCTGAGCAACAGAATGAGACTCCAACTCCAAAAAAAGGAGAAAAAAATAACTATATTTTGTTCTTTGTCATGAAACCCCAAAATTTTCCACCAAAAGCCTTCCCATTCCTGCTAACACTAAGCACTTCTATATCCGTGCATGAATGTATGGACACGCAAACTCATTCCGCTCCTCTTTGAATACAGAGGAGTAACCAAAAATAATGTAAAAACACTTTGATGTCTTTGATTTCTGCAGTGATAAAGATGGTGATTTTTTTCTCAAAAGCTCTGCATTTCTAACATTGTGGAAACCACCTTTCCTACTTTAATAGGCAAGATTTATTTTGACTCAAAGGCATTAAAAGGAGCATATGTGTCTGCAGTCACGAGGGCATGTGCCTTCTCTCCAGAGAATGCAGAACACCGAGGGTGCTCTCTGCAAGTTCAACTCCCAGCCCATCCAGGAGGGCGCAGCTGGGGAACTGCCACCGCTGAGTCTGTGGAGAGAGGGGCGTAGCCCGCAGCCCCAAGCAGCACTGGTTTCCCTAGGTGCCCGGGGCAAAGCTCCAGTGAAGGAGAAGTTCAGGACACAGAGCACCCAGTTGTTCCGAAAAAAAAATGTTTTTGAGAAAACCATATCCTATCAAATAAGCCATTTTAAACAGCATATATTCTTCATTTAAGAATTGGTACTAGGGAACCCGGTTTGAGTCTCTCCTGATAAACTTGTAAAATAGGCTTCGTCATCACAACTTGCTAGATGAGGACATAGCTCAGGAAGGTGGAGAACCGCTCCATGTCCCCACTAAGGAGCAGTGTCCAGTCAGATCCAGAGGTTCTCCCTCTACATCTGTGCTCTCTCAGTTACATCCCCACTGGTATGCATGAGTACCCAGATCAAAAGCCAATACTGTGAAACCCGGTCAAGATAATGGTTTTAATTTTGAAATCTAAACAGTGAGGTGGAGGTACTAAAGTACATTTCTCTTTTTTTTTTTTTGAATTGGAGTCTCACTCTTTCGCCCAGGCTGGAAGACTGGAGTGCAGGGGCACGCTCATGGGCACCATAGTCTCAACCTGCTGGGCTCAGGCGATCCTTCTGCCTCAGCCTTCCAAGTAGCTGGAACTACAGGTGTGTGCCATCACGTCCAGCTAATTTTTTTATTTATTGTAGAGACAAGGTCTTGCCAAGTTGCCCAGGCTGATCTTGAACCCCAGGGCTCAGGCAGTCCTCTGGCCTCCACCTCCCAAAGTGCTGGGTAGACAGGTATGAGCCACCACGCCCGGCTAAAGTACTTTTCGTAATACTCTTAATGGCATCCTAGAGTCTTCTGGCTTGAGAAGGAATGAAGATGTGCAGATGTGCAAAAAAAAGAGGGGGGAGGCTGGGTGTGGAGGCTCACACCTGTAATTCCAGCACTGTGGGATGCCCAGGTGTAAGGGTTACTTGAGCACAGGAGTTTGAAACTAGCCTGGGCAACATAGCTAAAAATAAATAAAGAAATGAAAACAAAAGCCTGCTACACCCATTGCTTTGCTGAGTGAAGATGTTAACGCAAGAGACTAGAACAGAGGAGATATGCAAAAAAAAATTCCGTAAGAGAAATGAGCATATAAGGTTAGAAAACACGTTTTTGATCCATATGAGGAATCTCACCCGTTTCCCCCGGGGCAGCTTGTTATCCATATCAGCGTGGACCTGAAGCCTGGCTTCCCCTTTTGTAGGAGCAGCCGAGGGCCAAGGCCTGGGATTAGACGCTGGAAGAGATGTCGCACAGTTATCAGGAGGGCCAACGTGCCCGTGTGGTCATAGAGCATAGCATTTGATATGTATGTGGAGAACACTATGCCTTCACAATGTATGACTTAGTGTGAAAGGTCAAGGTTAACATTCGAACAATGTTATTCCTTTGGCGTAAAACTGGAAATATGTGCCTTTTCAACTACGAGAAATTTATTTTGGTATCTCAACATTCAGTAACATTATTTGTATCCATAAGTGCTGACAATTTTTTCAAATGTATCACTATGTAAAATAAAAAATTTTATTGTTGTATTATTAATTCTTAAAATCCTAGAGAGAAACTAACTTTCATTATTTTGATAGACAAAAAATACATTTTGTATATGATCTAAATATTCCAGAATTATAGTAAACAATATTTGTGTCAAAGTCCTGTATTTTCTAGAAAGTGGTACTATTTTTCTTTTGTGAATATCTGTGAACAGGCTGCCAGTCTCTCAATGATTGCTTCATTTTAGACACCTAAGTCTAGTCCCACGACTAGAGCAGATTTATTTATTTATTTATTTTTGAGTCAGGGTCTCACTCTGTCTCTCAGACTGGAGTGCGTGGCATGATCACGGTTCATGACAACATCGACCTCCTGGGCTCAGGCGATCCTCTCACCTCAGTCTCCCAAGTAGCTGGGACTATAGACACGTGTCACCATGTTAATTATTTTTTTTTTGGAAGAGACAAGGTCTCAATATGTTGCCCAGGCTTATAGCAGGTTTTTGATTACTAAATGACTACTTAGATTTCCAGTTGCAATTAGGACCCCTTCTTCACACTGGTCTTTTATAAAACATAAGACAATTACTAATGGCCCAGAGCAGCAGTCCCCAACCTTTTTGGCATCAGGGATGGGTTTCATATCTAATGGCGTTGCTGATCTGACATAAGGCAGAGCTTCGCTAGCCGACCACTCACCTCCTGTTGTGCAATCTAGTTCCTAATAGGCCACATACCGGTACCAGTCTACGAGCCCCAGAGGTTGGGAACCCCCAGCCTAGAGCAGCATTTGAAGATAGATACCCTTCTAAACAACAAGAGAACTTTCTGCTTCACCTTCATGCATGCCTCATTTCAACAGTGGGGAATGTATTTCACCCACTACCTTCTAAGCCCAACTTAAAACCCTTGTTCAGGGTCCCGCTCTCTGTGTCCATTCAAAAAGACCTACAGCCTGGGAGCACCCCTAGGTCTCAGTCCTGCTCACACACATATGCAGGCTGCTCACAGCAGACACGTACAAGTCACACACGCAGCGAGACCAGCTCCAATGGCCTGCCCCGAGCTCCTGGGCGATGGCACCTTGCTGTGGACGGCCCAGGAGGACACGCCTCCCTTCGGGAGTTCTGCAGCCCACCCATCTGCTCCAATAGACTGGCCCAAAATTGTCACTTGAATATTTCCATTCTCAAAAAAAGTCACTCAACTAATGTCTAAATGTTTACATCTTCTTAGGAAGTTAGCTTTTCCTGCTACAAGTTACTGAAGAAATCTGCAAGTTTGGCAGGGTGTGGTGGCTCATGCCTGTAATCCCAGTACTTTGGGAAGCTGAGGCGGGAGGATCACCTGATGCCAAGAGGTTGAGGCTGTGATGAGCCGTGATCGCGTCACTGCACTCCAGCCTGGGTGACAGTGAGACTCTGACTCAAAAAAAAAAGAGAAAGAAATCTGATCTGCCAGTTTGAACAGAATTGTTCTAGACATTTTTATGGGAGCATCACTTTATCAATCTGGAGTAACATGCAGGATAATACTGCCTGAAAAACCCAAAACTCAGGTCAGAAGGAGGAATCTTAGAGAAGTAAGCCTTGAACATCATTGTTCAGGATATTGACATGGCTGCATAGCCCGTGATAGTATGCACTCACCCAAAAGCCTCTACCTGAGCGTTTATGTGAGAGAAAGGTGTGGCATCAGCCTGTTGTGTTCACCTCTGCACAAATATGCCCTAGCTTTGTGCCTGCCCTGAGTGAAGGTTTAACAAATATTTATGCATGAATCCAAAATGATTTTATCATAGACTACTACAAGCTTCAGAGAAGGTAGCATTTATTCACCAACCTCTACCAAGTTCTTAAGTAAATCACTTAAAATAACCACTTTATCTGAAATGCTACGAGTCACCCAGTGAAAGAGTGGTTCACTCAGGCTATTGAATGGTGCTGGCCTGAGTATCTCTGGCTTTCAAATGATTGATGTCTCATACTTTAAGAATAACTTATAATTTTATAATTAGTAGGGTAAATAATTCTGTTGGGATGAGACCACTGTGTGACTTTATTAGTTGCTACATAACTTGATAAAATACATATAATTTACAAAATTCCATGCAGCCTTACTCTAAAATCTCGTTCTCAAATACTCAAGCACATTTGAGGACACTGTTTTTTTCCTCCTTTCGTCCATATATCACGTGTATGTGAGCACGGTTCTTAGTAAGAAGTAAATACTCAACATGTATTGAAATAAATTTCTTCTCTTTGGGGAAAGAGATAGCCTTGTAACAACCTGAGGATAAAGTGTGTGGCGTTTTCCCTATAGTTCTGATGATTCTTGCTATCACTGACTTCAGGACACTAAAGGAAAATATCAAGCATATAAACACTCTTTCCCAATGCTTATTTCATCAAAAAACCAAAATATTAAAAAATCAACACAGTTTTAAAATTGTCAAAAATCAGCGGTCCTATCATCTTAACCCAACTGTAAGAAATATGATATCCTTACTTCCCAGAACTAAGTGCTAAAAGCTTAAGCATTCATAAAACTCACAATTAAAATGTAGAAAATATACAGACTTTTAACTTTAATATTCTGGAGTTTTGCTTTGATTTCCATTCTATAAGTTTCCTCCTGAATCATCTTCCAAAAATCTTCATAATCACTCATATTCTTTAAGATTACACTTTTGGTCAATTCATTTTGCAGTCCTATAATCTTATTTGCAAAGAGAATGATTATATTTGCAGAGTGACATCTTTAATGACAAAGTACCTCCGTGGATGATTTAAAATTTAAAATTCCCATTGCAAACATCTGGGTAACTTGCAGCTATCCGGTCAGGGAAGGATTGCTTTTAACAATATTTGACACCAAAAATGTAACACCACCGCTTTGACAATCTCTGTCCCTAAATTCTAGGCATTCCTTAATATTTTAAAAAGTAAAAGGAATGACTTGAAGGCTGGTAGGCTGTTTATCTTTCTTCTTTTTAGGCTAAGTAGTAATAGCTGGGAGTTAATATGAGGGGAATTATTGGAAGGGGGCGTGTCAGAGGAGGAAGGGGAGAAAAGGTTTGAGGGTTTTGAGAGGAATAGATAAGGAGAACTTGCCCTTCAAATTCAATTTCTAATTTTATCTGCCTTTTACGTGGAGACTCTAGAATTTCCTCCCACTATATAAACCAATTGTCACATGGGAATATGCTGCTTAGGATGAGAAGGGATGTACTTGCCAAACAGACATCAGGAGTCTCGCCTCTTTTAAATATAATTTCATCTCTTAGACAGTGGAGCACACATCAAACCGATAAGGCTGTTAGACACTCCGAAGAACTTTAAAACAGTGATACCCAGAGAATTATCCAGTTTACCCAGGGTCTATAACGTGAGGGTCACATTTTCTATCCGAGAATAAAATCAGGGAAGCCCAGGACTCCAGAAACACGGGTCATGTTTTGTGAATGATGAAAATGTCGCCTCCATCAGCGCAAATCAGGCATTTTTTTTTCAGTGGAATTTCTAAAGCAGTTCCTCACTAATGTGGCCCACGGAGGTGGACCCAAGGGAAGGGTCCGAGCCCCTCCTTCCGCAGGAAAGCTTTCCTCCGTCAGGGCTGTTCTCGGGGTTCTTCTCAAAACGGAATAACCCGAAACAAAGGGTTTCACGAGATGCATGGCCAATCCAAGCTTTCAGACATAGAAAAGGCCCCACCCAGGCGGCATCGTGGGCTTGGGGGTCCTGGTGTTTGGGGGGGGTGGCCAACTCCAAAGTAAAGGGCTTTCGGGGGTCCTTTAATCCAGGAGGACCCCTCACCAGAGTTGTGTGACAGCTGAGATGTAAGTAGTCCCCTTTTTTCCAAGGCGTCTTTTGAAATTACTTCTCGCAAAAAAAAAACCCAAATCAACCTTTTCGAATGTCCAAATGTGGGAGCCCCATCCAAAACTGCTAGTATATATTTTATGTACATGCTTGTTTGTTTGTGTTTGTGTTTTTCTGAGTCTGCTTGCTGAGGCAGAGCCCCCCTCCGCCCTGCTCTTTAGGTCCCAGGTGTCCCGAGAGGCTGGAAGGACAGGTAGGCCTCCATGGGGAGTCAAGGCTTGTCTGTGCGCCTGGGGACCCGGGCGTCCAGTTCCCAGGTCATACCGACGGTGGCGGGACCCGCAGGCGGCAAGGGGACCGTCGGGGCGCTCTCGGCGCGGGGTAGCTCTGCGCGGGGACTCTGGTCCAGGTCCGGAAAGCCGCCTGCAGACCCCGAGAGAAGAGCGGGGTTGGGGCTGGGCCCGGTAGCTGGGAGACAGAGCTGCCAGCAAATGACAAGTAAACACCCAGCCGCAGGAAGCCATTAAGGAGAGTGGGCGCTAATGAGCGCGCAGCAGGGGCCGCGGGGACCCGCCGGGAGCGTCTCCGCCGCGCCGCCCCCCTCCCCGCTCCCCCGGGCCATAAAGCTGTTTGAGGTCCTCCTGGCCCCTCCAAGTCGGGTCATTAGAGGCCGCGAGGACAGCAGTCCTGAGAGAGGACTCCAGGGGAGGAGAGGCGAGAGGATGGGGATTCTGTGATCTCGAACATTCTCACGTCTTTCCCGGCTGCGGGTGGAAATCGCGGGGGGGCGGGGGGGAGAGTTGGTGGGGAGTGACCAATTCCAAGGTAGAGGGCTCTCGGGGGTCCCTTCTCAGGAGTACCCTTCAGCACCGCTGTGCGAAAGCTGGAATGGGAATATTGGAGTATTTCTTGTTTAAAAATCCACCTTTTGGAATAACCAAATGTTTTTTTAGCATCTCCAACTTTTTTATTTTATGTTTTTGTATTCTATTTATTTGTTTCTCTGGGTCTGCTTGCTGGGAAAGAGTCTCTTCCAATTTTATTGTTTAATATATTATATTTTATTTTCTATGAGTTGGGTTGCTAGGGAAGAATCCCCTCCAATTTTTAAAAAATATGTTATTGATTTTTTTATCTGTTAATTTTTCTGTGAATCTGTTTGCTAGGGAACATACCCCTCCAGTTTTAGATCATTCTTTAAACATTAAAGTTTTGTTCATTTGTTTTTTGTTTTGTTGTTGTTTGTTTGTTGTTTAAGTAGCAGTGACTTACCAAGCAAGGGTGAATGTCCTCACCCTTCCCCTCTACACTGCCTAGGAGAGCTGATGGCTAGTTTAATTTTTTAGTGACAATGCTTGCCCTGGCTTGGCAGGCTCCCGCTTCTAGGGACGGCCCCCACACGAGCCTGTGCCCTCACAGCAAGGACACCCGGTAGTAGTGGGTTCCCATCCCAGGGAGACCAGCCAGCCTATTCCTGTCCCTGGATACCCGGGGCCTTGGGAAGCCTTACAGGGTTCTTCCTGCTGGTGTGGCAGCCGACCACACACAGAGCTGGGCTGACCACTGAGGGGACAGAGCACAGGCACTTCTGACAGGCCGCCTTTTATGCCCGTTTGCAGCATTTTAGGAAGCAAAGAGAGGCTTAGGGTAAAATTTAGAACATCTACACCAGATGCTTGTGCAAGTGCTTACTAAGCATGTCCTGAGACTTGGCAAGTGTTTCTTTATGATTGCATTATATGTTCCCTTTGTGAGAAGAAGGGAATATATTTGATCATTAGCATATCATCATAGGTACAATGACAACATTTAAGAAGAGACAACAGCACATCACTTTCAATCCTAAATAAAGGCCAGGTTTGGGTTTCACGCCTGTCATCCCAGCTCTTTGGGAGGCCGAGGCAAGGGGATTGATTGCCTGAGCCCAAGAGATCCAGACTAGCCAGGGCAACTTGGTGAGACATTTCCACAATAAATCAAAACATCAAAAAAATTAGCTAGGTGTTGGGGCACGTGCTTGTAATTCCAGCAACTTGGAAAACTGAGGTAAAAGGATCACCTGAGCCTAAGAAGTCGAGGCTGTGGTAGCCGTGATGGAGCCACTGCCCTCCAGCCTGGGCAGCAGAGTGAGACTCTGACTCAATCAATCTATAACTCTAAAAAAAGTTGTAGTGAAGCATGGATATTTTCCCACTTAAGGTGCTTCTACGGTCTTCTGAGGTTGTGTGTGTGTGTGTGTGTGTGTGTGTGTGTGTGTGTGTTGTGCTTTTATGTGTCTATCAGTTTGATTTTCTCAATGAAAATTAGTTAAAATATTTCATTGGTATATTTCATGTGTTGTGTCCTGAACACTGAGTTAGAACAGCTTGATTAAGGTTCAATAATTAAACCACTCAATCTCGTCAATTTTAATTAAACTAGAATCTAACAACACATGAATTCAATATAAGATAATGTAGCTATTATTTTTAGTTCTTAACCCACATTTTTGGTCCTGAAGCCAAAACTTCTTTATAAAATGAGTTGGAGTTGATGGTAGAGGGCCTCTTCAGTCCCTTCTGGATTTAACACCTTAAGTTTCCTAATAATTTTGCTTTAAAATAACACATTAAGATATGTGCAGGACTTTTAAAAAGTCAAATTATTCAGAAAGGCTTAAAATAAAAAATAGCAGTCCTGTCTTGCATTCCACATCACCCCAGACCAACTTCATATAAACTGCAACTGTCACCCACTTCTGTTAATAATTGTATTTGATAATAATTGTGTTTGAAGAAGTCTTATCCCCAATCGAATAACCACCACTCCGAAAAAGATCTGCAACATTTACTCTCTTGTACTTATCCTTTCTTTACATGTATAGAAAGAGTTTCTCCTTCTCTACTTTCTCTTTAATTGTGAGTGAAAAAGCCCCCTCTAAGAATAATCAAGGTGCCCAGGAGAATTTTCTCTACACAAATCTTTAGTCACATCAGAGTTTTTCCCTTATTTATTTAGAGTAATAACTTACTTGCATTGATTTCCCAGAATGGGTAGCATCAGACCCTCAACCTTAAAAAAAGCTCCATTCTTTTCCACTTCTTCCCTGTCCCCAAGATCCTGACTTTACACCTTAATATTCCACTGGGGCTCACAATTCACAGAGAGAAAACCTGGTCATAGAACCACTGGAAGACAATGAAAAATTCATTACTGTGGGGAATTTCAATTCTCAGCTGTTATAAATTATGGTGTCTACATACCAGCTCTTCTATATACCAGATTCAATAATCAAATTTTGACCCTTTGTTTTAAGTCAATATTTTGGGGGACTATTTCCCATATGAACTCAGAAAGAAATCTATAGATTTGAAATTGTTTTAAGAATATTTTATTCAAAATTAGGAAGAATTTTATTTTATTTTATTTTATTTTATTTTTTGAGTTGGAGTCTCACTCTGTAGCCCAGGCAGGAGTATAATGGCACTCTCATAGACACCGCAGCCTCGACCTGCTGGGCTCAGGTAATCCTTCTGCCTCAGTCTTCCAGGTAGCTGGAACTACAGGCATGTGCCACCATGCCTGACTGAATTTTTGATTTATTGTTGAGACGAGGTCTCTCCATGCTGCTCAGCCTGGTCTCGAACTCCTGAGCTCAGGCAATCTTCTCGCCTCTACCTCCCAAAGTGCTGGGATTATAGGCATGAGCCACCGTGCCCAGCCAGGAAGAATTTTTAAAATAGGCAGTAATTCTTATTGGTGTCAAATAGGAACATTGACTAACAGTCACACCTGTGGACTATCTAAGTGGATATATTTGGTTGGACTCATTGCTAACTGTTGATTAAAGGTTGAAGACTTAGGGAAGTTACATGTCCATTCGAGATAACGATTTCTGTCCAGGAGAAAAGATAACCCCAAAGGTTATGGTTTATTGTCCTTTAGGACACTAACCTGTTTTGTATCTATGAGCAAATTCATTTCAGTATTTTTCTGATCATCCACTATATTAATCTCCATACCTCAAATTCTCTTTTGAATCAGTCTTAACATCTACAGATCCCCTCACTATTTAAGTTAAATCTTTGACACCTGCTCATTTTTTGTGTGTGAACCATATCTTTAGTTGTTGGTGGTGTTTTTCTGAGTGGGAGTCTCACTCTATCGCCCAAGCTGGAGTACAGTAGCACGCTCACGGCCCCCCCAGCGTCGACCTGCTGGACTCAGACAATTCTTCCGCCTCAGCCTTCCAAGTAGCTGAAACTACAGACGCAGGCTACCACAACCAGCTAATTTTTTCATTTATTGTAGAGATGAGGTCTCACCAAGTTGCCCAGGCTGGTCTCAAACCCCTGGGCTCAGGCAATCCTCTTGCCTTGGCCTTCCAAAATGCTGGGATTACAGGCTTGAGCTACTGTGCCTGGCCCATATCTTTAATTTTTGGAAAGTTATACTTTAACATCTTGCTCTGTGCAGGTGCTCAGTGAACATTAATTTAATGAAGCTAATTTGTGTCTAGTATAAATATGGAATGCAGTGTTCATTGTGATATAAATATTTATGGAAATAATAAATAATGTTTCTAACAACTAGCAATATTAAAATGATTTATTTTGTATTTGTATATAGTTAATAAAAACACTCAAAAGTATTAGCTGAAAGAATAAAGGAAAATGCTTGCCTTTACAACATCTTTTGTGTTCAATATAATTATGAAAATTTAAAAATACTTCAAGATCCTCAATTAAAACTGTATTGAAAAAGTAAATAGATGAATGAAATGAGGAGTGATCTTCTATCTCTCTAAAGCTGGAACATTTTAAATATAAATAGCATAATGCATGGAAAAAACAGAGGCTTTGGGGCCAATTTAACTTGGGCTCAAATCTAGCTGTATTCCTTGGGCAAGTTCTATAGAGCTCCAAGCTTCCATTCTTCAACTGTAAATAGACTTAGTAATAATAGATCCCTCCCTGGATGGTTCTGAGGATAAGAATGTCTGCAAAGTGCCTGGAGCCATCTGGCAAACAATAAAAGATGAATGTATATTAAATAGTACTTTCGCACCATAGGAGTCTTAGTGTTAAGTTTCATCTACTAATTTGTATCAACTAAAACTTGAAAAATTACTACTACATGCAAAATAGTTTTAAAGTCTTAACATGTATCTATTTCATAGGTAAACTAGGCTATAAATACTCTAAATATATACTCAAATTGGTAAAAATAATGATGCAAGCCAATAACTGTGTGGTCATTAAAAGCTTTATGTCTGCATTGTCGTCACACTCTTTACTTATGTCAAAGGAATAAATTGGGCATTGGGTGCGGTGGCTCGTGCCTGTAATCCCAGCATTTGGGGAGGCCAAGGTAGGAGGATAGCTTAAGGCCAAGAGTTTGAAACCAGCCTAGGCAATGTAATGAGACCATGTTTCTACAAAATATTTTAAAAATTAGCCAAGTGCAGTGGTGCACACCTGTAGTCCCAGGGAGGCTGAGGTGGGAGGATCATTCAAAGCTGCAGTGAACTATGATCATGCCACTGCACTTCAGCCTCTATACAGGCTCTGTCTAACAAAAGAAAAAGAAGAAAACAGAATCAATTGCTTGTATTAATTATTTATTGCTGTGTTATAAATTATCACAACAGGAGCAGCTTACCCCAATACATATTATCTCACAGTTCCCAGGAGTCAGAAGTCCAGGGATGGACTAGCTGGGTCTCCTGCTTAGGGTCTCACAAGGCTGTAGTCAGGGGCTGGCCGGAGCTGGCTTCTCATCTGGAAGTTTGGGAACACATGCACACCCCTGTTCACGTGTGGCTGGCAACATTCAATTTCTTTCAGTTGTAGGATTTATGGCAGCCAGCTTCTTCAGAGCCAAGGGAGGGGGAGCAGACATCCCAGCAAGACAGAGTCTCATGTGATGTGAAGTCATCCCAGAGTGACACCCCCTCACCTCTGCCATGAGCCACTGGTTAGGAGTCAGTCACGGGTTCCGCTCTGTGACTCAGGGGAAGCGATCCCACGAAGACAGAAACACCAGGACACGCCCAGAGTGTCTGCCACACCCCCTCTGCCTCAGTGAGCCACATCCTTCCCACATGCAAAAGGCATTCACCCCTTTCAGGGTACCTAAGATCCTTGTTCTTCCTGGCATCAGCTCAGAGCCCAGAATCTCATCATCTAAATCCAGTCAAAGGTCAGAGGAGGCTCAAGGCATCATCATTAAGTGCAGTTTCTGGGGCACAATTCCTCCCCATCCACAGATGGGAAATGAGACCAGGAAACGAGAGACTAGTTATCTGTCCCATGGGGCCATGAACACAAGATACAGCGACAGAAATTTCAGTTTAAAGGGAAGAACGAGGCCAGGCTCGGTACTCAGCCTGTAATCCCAGCACTTTCGGAGGCCGAGGCGAGTGAATTGCCTGAGCCCATGAGTTCAAGACCCACCCAGGCAACTTGGCGAGACCTCGTCTCTACAATAAATCAAAAATTAGCCGGGCATGGTAGCGCGTGCCTGTAGTTCTGGCTACTTGGAAGGCTGAGGCAGCAGGATCTCCAGAGCCTAGCAGGTCAAGGCTACAGTGGCAACTCAAAAAATATATAAATTAAAAAAATGCAAAATAATAAAGGGGAGAATGAGAACATGGCAGGTAAAAAGGGGTTCCTACCCCATAGCAGCTCCGAATCCAGGCAGGTAAAGGCTGGGTGTTCCTCGATTAGGGTTCATGGCCTGGGGATAATTTTCATCAGCTCTGGCTTCCCCTCTGGGCTCTGGCTTCCAGATTCTGCTTTATTTATTTATTTTTACTATGAAAAGGTAGCACATGTTTGTGGTTGAGGAGTTCTTCAGCCAACTTCCTGCCTGTAAATTGTGGGAGTCTGCAGCCTCCTTCCATCCTGTGCTCTCTCCATTCTGCCCAAGCTGGTAGTTGAGGAAGTGGTTTTCTTAAAACTCTATGTCTATCGTGGATTTCAATGGTTTCACTCAATGGGCTGAAGGCCACACCCACAGCTGTGTTTGAGGTAACCCCTCCTCTGTCTTTGGACCCCGTTGGGATGACTCAATCCATACCCTTCAGATTCCTAGAGGCTTCCTGGTGTGGTTTGTGAGGCTCACCCTTGATCTCTTTTTTGTGAGTTGGAGTCCTACTCTATCACCCAGGTTGGAGTGCAGTGGCACGCTCACAGCCACCGCAGCCTCCACCTGCTGGGCTCCAGCGATCCTTCCACCTCAACCTTCCAAGTAGCTGGAACTACATACCCTTGATCTCTTGAAGAAACCCTTTGTGGGACAGAGCACTATGACCATATGATCTTTCTCAGACCTTATCAAAGGTTGTGCAGACTCGTCCTCAGCTTTTCTCTCAATCACAACTTTATTTTTTTTTGTTTTGAGTAGGAGTTTCACTCTGTCACCCAGGCTGGAGTGCAGTGGCACACTCACGGCCACCACAGCCTCAACTGGCTGGGCTCAGGTGATCCTTCCACCTCAGGCTTCCAAGTAGCTGGAACCACAGACATGTGCCACCATGCCCAGCTAATTTTTTTATTTATTGTGAAGACGAGGCTTGGTCTCAAACCAGCAGTCTCAGGCAATCTTCTCGTCTCAACCTCCCAAAGTGCTGGCATTACAGGCGTGAGCCACTATACCTGGCTAACCATAACCATGACATCTTAGTTGTAGAATCTCTTGCCATAACACCTTGGGGGCTTATACCTTGAAGATAATACCTTGATTTTGACACCTGGACTCCAGAACTATGAGACAATAAGTGTCTGCTGTTGTCCACCATGCAGTGTGTGGTCACTTGTTATAGCTACCCTAGGGGACTAATACAGTGAAATAGAGGATAGAGGTAGTTGTTTCTTCCTTGAGGTTTTTTTTTTTTTTTTTTTTTTTTGAGTTGGAGTCTCACTCAGTCGCCCAGACTGGAGTGCAGTGGCCGCTCCCGGCCACCGCAGCCTCGACCTGCTGGGCTCTGGCGATCCTTCCGCCTCCGCCTTCCGAGTAGCTGGAACTACAGGGGCACGATACCACGCCCGGCTAATTTTTTGATTTACTGTAGAGATGAGGTCTCGCCTGCCCAGGCGGGTCTCGAACCCACGGTCTCAGGCAATCCACTCACCTCAGCCTCCCAAGGCGCAGGATTACAGGCTGAGCCACCGAGCCCGGCTTCCTTGAGGTTTTTAAACTTTGTTCTTCATCAACTTAGAGTCACAGAGGACAATGCACCTTAGAGGACATCAACTGACCTTGGGAAATCATCTTTGCTTCCACCATTCTCGTCTTTATTCTAGCACCTGTGTGTTTTAGAGAGTATGTTTGCTAATGTGCCTCTCCCTAACTGGGCATAACTTCCTGAGTAGGGTACTGCAGCATTTCAGAACACGCAATGCTTTGGAACATGGCCTCTGGAGCTGATTGTCAGGGTTGGACCCCCAGCCCTGCGGCTTCCTCGCTGGGTGTCTTGGGAGGCGACTTGACCTTCTATGCGTTGTTTTCCTCATCCACACATCGGGAATGGCAACAGTAAAACCAGTCTCACACAGTGAGGATCAATGGGACTGATACATGCAAAGCCCTTAAAACAGGGTGCGCCCCACTTTAAGTCCTGTGTACGCGCTTGCTGTTGTGATGTTTCTATCCTAATACAAACAAATATTGCCCATGTTAAGAGTACAAACATTTGTTGAATGAGCTATGATTTGATATTAGGTCCTAAGCATTTGATGAAGTTTGCTTTAAATAAGAAAAAGCAGTGATTGTGTGTGTGTGTGTATGTGTGTGTGTGTGTGTGTGTATGTGTGTGTGTATTTATCATAGCCATGTCAGATTCCTTCAGGCAATAGATAAGACTAAATCAACACCAACTTATAATGTCCTTTTCTACCCTAGAAATCTAAAAGTGAAACTTTTGGCCGGGGGCGGTGACTCACACCTATAATCCCAGCATTTAGAGAGGTGGCAGTGAGAGGATCACTTGAGCCCAGGAGTTTGAGACCAGCCTATGCATAGCAAGACCTCATCTTTATAAAATATCAAAAAAATTAACCAGGCCTGGTAGCATGAACCTATAGTCTGAGCTACTCAAGAAGCTGAGGCAGAAGGATCTCCTGAACCTGAGAGGTGGAGACTACGGTGAGCCGTGATCATGCCACTGCACTCCAGCCAGAGCAGCAGTGTTGCCTGACTCAAAAAAATAAAAGTAAATAAATAAATAATAAAAGTAAAACTTTAGCAATCCTGAAATCTAATTTGCATGTTGGAAACTTAATCCCCAATGCAACAGTGTTGGAGGTGGGGCTTAGTGGAGTATGTTAAGGTCAGGAGGGCTCTGCCTTCATGAGTGGGTCAATGCACCTACGGAAAGGATTGTGGGAATGGGTGTTCTGTCTCTCTCTTTCTCTCTCTCTCTCTCTCTCTTCCTGCTTCCCCCTTACCCCTGTTCTTTAGCCATGTGAGGACACTGTGTTCCTCCCCTCCAGAGGATGTAGCATTCAAGGCGCCATCTTGGAAACAGGAAGTCCTGACCTACCAATGCCTTGATAATTGGGATTCCAAGTCTCCAGAACTGTGAGAAAAAAATTTCTGTTTTTTGTAAGTTACCCTGACTCAGGGTTCTGTTAGAACAGCATAAAACAGCAAGGGTTAAAAATAATTTAAAACATCGCATTTATTTTCACTTGTTATTTTTTTTCTTTTTTTTTTTGAGTTGGAGTCTCACTCCATCACCCAGACTGGAGTGCCGTGGCCGCTCCTGGCCACCGCAGCCTTGACCTGCTGGACTCTGGAGATCCTTCTGCCTCAGCCTTCCAAGTAGTTGGAACTACAGGCGTGCACTACCATGCCCAGCTAATTTTTTGATTTATTGTAGAGATGAAGTCTCGCCAAGTTGCCCAGGCGGGTCTCGAACCCGCGGGCTCAGGCAATCCACACACCTCAGCCTCCCAAGGTGCGGGATTACAGGCTGAGCCACCGAGCCCAGCTTACTTGCTATTTTCAAAAAATGCATTCTATATCTTTTCTTCCCAGACATCTCCGTTTTTACTGTGTATTATGATAGTCAATTTTACACAAGTAAACTTGTGTAGATTAGCTCATTAATTCCAAACATCACCCTATTTATAAAAGTAATAAAAGTTATTTTTATTTATTGAGCTCCTCCCAAGTACCAGGCTCTGTGCTGGGTTCTATTTTCATCAATTAATTCAATAGCTATTTATTTAACATATTATAAGCCAAGCCCTGTTCTACACTCTAGGTGGGTTTAATTCAATATAAAATCACAATAACATTGAAAGTGGATATTTAATTTTGTAGGTGAGAAAACTGAGACTTGTTAAGAAACTAGGTCAAGGTCTCACTGTGATTCCGACCAGACTTGTCTCACCATGACTACAGACGATCTTCTCTCATAATAACGGTAGACATCTTATCTAATTTGCATAATTGGAATCACTGTGGACATTTTGTTTAGTGTTTTGATTTTTAATTATATTGTATACATACACTTTCATGTAACGCGTAATAATTAGCATCATTATTATGGTAACATAATTACATCCTGTTGTCTAACTCAATTCAACTAATTTCCATTTGGTATGCTTTAATTGTGTGCCGATGGGGGAGGAATTTGGTGGGGGAAACATTCAATGCTTCACAACGAAAACAAATATGTGAAAGTTCCTGCCAACCAGTGAGAATTTCTTCCTTTGGACAATTTCTTCCTTATGTGCCAGGTTTTGTCAAATGTGAGGAATACAAAGTTAATTAAGATAGGGTCCCTACCCTCAAACTTTCATCTACCTAGAAGACAAATGGTGTGTGGAGAGATCAGGGCAATACAACACGTTATATGCATACCCATCTGCGGTTTTGCTAACTTGGTTGTTATCAACAGCATTATCACAAATATTGTCCACACCCTGTGGATTACAACTGCAGAGGCATCACTACCAAGCCACATGTAGGGACAATTGCCCTGCTCCGTTACAATGGCCAGCTACTCTCCATAGTGGACACTCCCATCTCCTTTCTCTGTGTATTGTTCCCCAGGCCTGCCCAGGTTGGGGCTGATTATTCTTATTTTGACTACTTTGATAATCATATGATAGTAATGCAAAGGACTGTAATTTAAGCGTATTGGTGGAGTTGAACTTTTTCACATGCAAATCTGTGATTTCTGTTCCCTCGGCCCTGGGTTCCAGTCCTGGGTTTGCCATAGGCCATCTGACCTCTCAGGATGGCCAGAGAGCTTCACGCAATCTGTAAGTATGCGTGGTCATTGTTGTGTCAACTGTGTGTATCCTTTGAGTACCTATTTAGCAAAGTCTGGCTGTGTATTCAGGTGTACACATTAATATCAATTAATATGTATTTTGGATGTAAACCTTTATTGTCATTTCATGCGTATTATTTTTAGATTTCGCTGTCCTTATCATGCAAAGCTCCTTTTCATTGCGTATGAGTTTGTTTGATGGTTGGTTAAGCCTGACTACCATGGCTCTGACTATATTATGTGTATCTCCAAGAGGCCAACACAAACATCTTCTCCATTGTTAAGATTTTCCATTTTTAAAAAAAAGTGCCATTAGACTGGATGCGGTGGCTAACGCCTGTAATCCCAGCACTTTGGGAGGCTGAGGTGAGAGGATCGCCTGAGACCAGGGATTCAAGACCAGCCTGGGCAACTTGGCAAGACCTCATCTCTACAATAAATCAAAAAATTAGCCAGGCATGGTGACATGCGTCTGTAGTTCCAGCTACTTGGGAGGCTGAGGCGAAAGAATCACCTGAGCCCAGCAGGTTGAGGCTGTGGTAGCTGTGAGCGTGCCACTGCACCCCAGCCTGGGTGACAGAGTGAGACACTGAGACTCTGATTAAAACAAAAAAGTACCAATTCGTCTCACTTGACATTGGGGCAGAGTGCATGTGGTGAGAATTCAAGGGCAGGCACGGGCCCACAGTACATCCTCTCTCCCGTGTCTCATTATTCCAGACTTGTTACATCTTAAACTTGTACAACTTTGGATTTTATCTGCATACATGAGAGGCCTCTGAGATGACAGGCTTGAGGGGACCCAGGACTCCTGAGAAAACCGTGCAGAACTCCAGTGCCAATAGTTAACTCCCCCCTGCTCTTCTGCCATATCAGGGACCCCAGGAGCACCCTAAAGATATGCCTTTGACTTGAAGGATTGAGCCACTGATTGATCAACTTTGATGCTCAATGTTATTAAAATACATTCCACCAGGTGGACACGGTGGCTCATTCCTATAATTCCAGCACTTTGGGAGACTGAGGCAGGAGGATTGCTTTAGTCCAGGAGTTAGGGACCAATCTGGGCAACATGGTGAGACTTGGTCTCCATAAAAAAAATTAGCCAGGCGTGATGGCGTGTGCCTGTAGTCCCAGCTAATCAGGAGGCTGAGGAGGAAGGATTGCTGGAGCCAGGGAGTCGAGGTTGTGGTGAGAGCTGTGAATGTGCCACTGCACTCCAGCTAGGGCAACAGAGTGAGACCCCCAACTCAAGACGCAAAAATAAATAAAACACATTCCACCTTAGCTTTTTAGAACTTACAACAAATTCTTGCAAAGAGGATGAGGGTTTCAAGCCCCCCAGGGCTGGGCCTGGGACTCTTCTCGACCCCTCCCACCCCACCCTGAGGAGGACAAGAGCTGGGAAGTGACCTAGCTATGGGGGATAGGGGCTGTTCTCACTCTGCTGGAGCCTGAGTGGGCACACTTGTTGTGACTGGGAGAACTCAGGGCACAAGGATAAATCCCAGAAAGATTGTCTTGATTGGATTCTGGTCCCCTGTTTTGGGAACACTAATTATTCATGGTATTGTCTTCTCCATTGAGTTCAAAGTCTCAGGAAATTGTATACTATGTTTTCTGACACAAAACACCTTTTTAATCAAATAGTTATGTGTGTGTTTCATAAAGCAAAGCCCACAACAAACAAGTATTTATTGTGTACCTAATGTATGCAATGTAGCAAAATGAATTTTCTATTATATTAAGAAACTGGAAATGTTATTTAGTTTAACCATTTTTCCATTGCTGATATGCATATATTTCTACTGATTATCTATTTGATATAAATGTCTTTAAGTATAATTTTTTTTTTTTTTTTGAGTTGGAGTCTCACTCTGTCACCCAGACTGGAGTGCATGCAGTGGCCGCTCCCGGCCACCACAGCCTCGACCTGCTGGTCTCCGGCAATCCTTCCGCCTCAGCCTTCCGAGTAGCCGGAATTACAGGCGCGCACTATCACGCCCGGCTGATTTTTTTTATTTATTGTAGAGATGAGGTCTCGCCAAGTTGCCCAGGCGGGTCTCAAACCCACAGGCTCAGGCAATCCACTCACCTCAGCCTCCCAAAGCGCGGGATTACAGGCTGAGCCACCGAGCCCGGCTAAGTATAATTATTAATGAAACAACACCCACCTGGAAAATGTTTGCTGATAATAATGAATGTTATGATGTTTAAAGCTGTCAAAATCTGCCAAACACTAGCAGTTCCATTTATGCTTCAGTGGCTACTAAATTATTAATATGTATTATATTAAAATGTCTCTAAGTTAACCATTTTGTCTTGGTAGTTATTGATACTGAGAGAGCAAATGGGAAGAGCTCTAATTCTGCAACAAAGGCAAGTTGATAATCTCGGAAACAGGAGGATGACTGTCTGCCCTTCTCAGGATTAAGTGGGGTCCTGAGTCAGGCTCTTTGCTGCTGGAGGGAGATTGGGAAACACAATTAGACAGACTAGCTGGGCTGGGTCTCATATCTCTTATGTGGACTTTACAGTCCTGGCCACACCACGTTCCCTGTGGAAGGATTGTAAGACCCGCTACAGAGTCTGCATATCGCAGTCCTTGGAGGGATGGGCGATGCCTCCCCAATAGGACCATTCCTAAAAGACCTTGCTCTTTGCTTAACTAGCCTCTTTGTCCAACCAGAGACTTAGGACTCTTCACAAGGGTCCTCACCATCAATGTTCTATGGATGAGAAAAGCAAGGAGCTCACGTTAGTAGCTACTTGGAAAGAAAAGAAAACGGGCTTTGAATTTTTCCCCCCAAAATACTGGTACCCGTGGAACATATGTGTAGGCTTAGTTTTCAAAGGTGACCAGAGCCTGTGTGGTAGTCATTGGGGTTTGAGGCAGACAGAGGTTGGGTGGTCAGGTCCTGCTGGGCATCACTCTGCATGTGATGTCTCTACATTACACTTTCTTTTTTGACTCTGCTATTTCAGTAGTTTGCCTGACAATAATACCTACTGGCTTGGTTAAATGTAAAAGATCTTTTAAATGAAGGGGGGAAAGAAAAACATGGAGCATGTAAAATCAAATTTAAATGAGCAGTTCAAGGCACAATAAAACTTGTAATCATATCCTTTAAAAATTTAATGGTATTCTAAGTTTCTGGTTAAAGACCTTCAAAATGGAAACTCTGAGAGAAAAATTAATAAAATATAACACTGAAAATAATCCATTTTAAAGTTTAGCTAATTCAAAATAAGACAGATTTATTAAGAGCCTGAAATACGTGTCTGCCATAAGTATATTTAAGTAACTGATAGATAACACAAAGCTCGATGTGTCTGTAGCTCTGAATGACTCCCAAGTACCTCTGAGCCCCTGGGGGTGGGAGCCTTGCCTTGTGTAAGTCACTTCACCTTTCTAGATGTCAGTGCCTCTAACTGTAAACTAAAAGGTCCTGCCATTGAGAAATTCCTCCTTCTTCCTGCTTCCTTCTGAAGCCCGTGGAATCCATTACCTTTTCCTGCTCATACTCCTCCGGCATGAAATAAGGTGTATAAGCATATGGTGAGTCCTTTTCTAAGTTGAAAGTTCACTCAAATGGTATTTCTTATAAACATAACTGTATCAAATCTGCCCAATCGCTCAGGAGTTGATTTAAAAACTGTGTGTGAAGGCAGGGCCTTTCTTTGCCTGTCACTGACTCAAGTCCTTAGCTTTTGTGCCTGGGAAGATGACATGAAAGCTTGACAAGACACAGTCAGGCTACAAAGAGCTTAAGGTGAAGAGACAGGGCTGCAACCCCCAACCCTCTCCCGTCCTGAACATGTGTCTACAGAAATGAGGAAACTGAGGCTGAGGAGATGACATCCTGAGGAAGCCTCACATTTAGGACACGAGTTCAAATCTCCCTCCCATACCCAATCGACATAGACTTTAAATCAATGCAAGTTGAGCCTTAATTAGACTGGCATAGAGTGGGGACAGCACTGCAAATTGTGGGAAGCCTCGCAAATTTAACATATGTACCTTAGCCTTTTACTCCATTTACTTTTATTTAGCAATAAAATAGATTCCTTTAATCATTAAAAATTGTTAAATATTGTTACAAAAATGATTTCTTCTGAAGCATCCCATTCAGACAGACAGAAAGTGTGGGAGGGAATTGGGGCTGGACTCGGACCTGCTCACCTTGGCTGCCAGTCAGGCACGGTGCCTCCAAATGTCCTCTTTCCTTGTTGGAAAGGGGGAGGATTAGACGAAATTCTAAAGTCTGCTTGATTCTAAAATTGTGCAAATCTTGCGATTTCCACATCTTTGGTCATGAGAAAAATAAAGTCACTAAATAAGTAAATTATAGCTTTTCAGATCTTCAGTCAGTCATAGGAACAGAAATCTCTTGTCTAAAAGAATAATAATAACAATAATAATAATTTTGCCCTCCCAGAGGCATAAAGTTATGTAGCAACAACATTTGCTGAATATGATTAGACACTTTAAACCTGTGCATCCGAAGTTGATGTTTTCCTGGATTTTACTCTTTTTTCTTTTTTTTTTCTTTAGAGTTGGAGTCTCACTCTGTCACCCAGGCTGGAATGCAATGGCACGCTCATGGCCACCACAACCTCGACCTGCTGGACTTAGGTGATCCTGCCTCAGCCTTCCAAATAGCTGGAACCACAGGCAGGCACCACCATGCCTGGCTAATTTTTCTTGATTTATTGTAGCGATGAGCGCTCACCAAGTTACCCAGGCTGGTCTTGAACCCTTAGACTCAGGCAATTCTCTCACCTCCACCTCCCAAAGTGCTAGGATTATAGGTGTGAGCCACTGCACTAGCCCCCAGTTTTTACTCTTAGTATAATGGTAACCGGTACCTACCATTTAAAAAAAAGACTTTAATAATGAGATGTGACTTCAAGTAGGAAACCTATTTTTTCATTTTCGTAAGAATTTTGTTAGAGGTCTTTTTATAATTCCCTCATAAGCCCACAGTTCAAAGTCGACTGGCTGCATTTCAATAACTATTTGCCCAACACGAACGCATAACTTTAGTTAGGTATTCGTGTAAGTTTCATACAAAGTGCAAGTCTTTTGCGCTGTCTGAATGTCCTGTGAATATTCTCTGAAGCACTTTAATGTGGAGGGCTGGAAAAGTGCCCTGGCAGCCTCACTGGCTCTCATTAAAGGGTCACTGCCAGAAACTGGTTAAAGAGAGGAGGAAGGAGGGGCAATTTCCCTTTAAAATGGAGAGAAGTTTCTTTTAAAAAAGGAAATTCCCTGAGGAAGTTGTTTTAAGACAAATAAATGTTCAGGATGGAGCCAGCAAAAGGTGTGAAGGGCCTGGCTTTGATTCCCTGATTTGTGTATTTGGGCTCAGACGAGGACAGCGTTTTATGCACATATTAATCAAATGCTAAATCACCTCCTGGGAGGACAGTGGTATTTGACACTAAGTATTGTCAACAGAAAAGTCTCTGGTGTATTTTTTAATCCCATCAAGGTTCCTATGGGGGAAGTGGGGCATGGCCAGGCTGGGAATGGGTCCCCTGCACCTTCCAGATGGGGACTGCAAGGCGGTTTACGGAATTATCTCCACATCAATGAGTTTTCGGAAAGGTGCAAATGCCTCCTTCAAAGTCCTCAGGTGACTGTATTTATTTAACCCCCTCATCCTCCCCTGGGGCCATGGCTCTTCAGTTTGAGTGGGAAGCAGAATCACCTGGGGGTTTGGGCCAACAGTCTGCGGGGGGCCACCCCCACCTGGCAGGTCCAGAGGATGTGCATTTCTAACCAGGCCCCAGGTAATGCTAGCCCAAGGACCACACTCAGAGACCCACTGCGCTGAAGCAGCAGTTTTGATTCTCAGATGCTTAAAAACGTTGGTTCTTCCTAAAAGAGGGGAGCAAACTGGAGCTTTTTACTACATGTTGGATAAGCTGTTCATTGGGCACCAATGAAGCCAGTTTTGAATGGGCAGGGTGAAGGAAATTCATCCTCTCATGCCCGGTGTTGGGTTGGCTGACATTTTTATACAGAAGTGCTCCCTAGTAGAGCTGGAGAAGTTGTGTAAACACTGATTATACCGCACAGTAAACCGCAGACATACTTAAAGAAGCTCTAATTGCATTTTACTAATTCATCTGTCCATTCAAAAGCACGTATTAAGCCGGGTGTGGTGGCTCATGCCTGTAATCCTAGCACTTTGGGAGGCCAAGGCCAGAAGATTGTTTGAGCCCAGAATTTCGAGACCAACCTGGACAATACAGCAACACCTCGTCTCTACAAAAGTTAAAAATTAAAAAAAAATTAGCCAGGCATGATGGCGCACACCTGTAGTCCCAGCTACTTGGAAAGCTGAGGTTGAAGGATCGTCTGAGCCCAGAAGGTCAAGCCGGCAGTGAGCCATGCATATGCCACTGCACTCCAGCCTGGGCAACAGAATGAGACTCCAACTCTAAAAGCAACATGTATTCAGTGCCTCCTGTGTTGCAGGTGCTGTTTGATGCTTTTAGGAAACAAATAAAGCAAGCCCTTTGCCTCCTGGAGCTTAGGTGGGGAGAAATAGTGGAGAGACCTCTCAAGTAGGTTTCATGGTCTGCTAAAGGGTGGCCGGTGCTGTGGACAAAAGGCAGGGCCAGCAGGAGAGGGACTTAAGGGCTGTGCAGCCCGGCACAGCTGAGAAGGCAGAGGAGGGTGGGCAGTGGGCCTGGACAAGGCAGCAGGTATGGAAGAAGTTTGTCTAACATGACACCCTGTGCAGATGGGCAGATGGAACTTTCTCCCTCTCCCTCCTGACCCTGGTCAACCTGGCACCGTGGCTGGCTGGCAACTGGTGTCAATGCATGTTTGGTGGAATAAACCAAGGGACAAAAGCCTTCTGTGAACCTCAAGGTGCACTACACAGATAAGAGGCTCCCAGTGAGCATTTTTCCATCTGCCTATACCATCTGGTTTCAGCAAAAACCTGCTCTGGCCTATGCATCCCCTGAAATTCACATGTTGGAACTTAAATCCCCCATGCAACAGGGGGAGGTGAGGCCTTTTGGGGAGTGTTTAGGTTGTGAGGGCTCTGCTCTCATGGATGGATCTATACCTTTATAAAAAGGGATTGTGGAGGTGGGTTCATTCTCTTGTGCTCTGCCACCATGTGAGGACATAGCATTCCTCCCATCCAGAGGAAGCAGTGCCAATGCGCCATCTTGGAAGCAGAGAGCAGCCCTCACCAGACACCAGACCTGCTGGCGCCTTCATCTTGGATTTCCCAGATTCCAGAAATGGGAGAGAATAGGTTTCTGTTCTGTATAAATTACCCAGTCTCAGGTATCGTGTGATACCTGAGCAGCACAAAAGGAACTAAGAAAGAGCCCAGCATGGCTGTCCAAACGACCTGTCACTGATGGGAAAAATTGTGGGGAATTTTAAAAATTTATTTTGCAATCTTTTTGGTGCATCAACCATCAACCCTTTTCGGCAATTGGCTGAATCAAAAATGATACTCATATATTTGTACACGAATGTTCACAGACGCATTATTCACAATAGCTGAAACATGGAAGCTGCCCAAGCGTTCACTGATAGATGAACAGATAAAGAAAATGTGAGATAGATAGATAGATAATAGATAGATGATGATAAACAGATAATAGGCAGACAGATAGATGATAGATAGATAGATAATAGGTGATGATAGATAGATAATAGACAGATAGATAATAGATGATAGATAGGCAGATAGATAATAGACAGATAGATAATAGATAGATAATAGGTAAAAGATGATAGATAGATAGATAGATAATAGGTAGATAAACAGATTAGGGGGACCCAAAAGCTCCCAGAATTATCTTTTGAAGTGTGGGCCCCTTGTAGTACACTCGGAATTTGTTCCTCTGGATCAAATGGGTCAACCAAAGGTTTTTTTGTTTTTTGTTTTTGTTTGTTGTTTTTTGGTCAGAGTCTCACTCTGTTGTCCAAGTTGGAGTGCAGTGGCATGTTCATGGCCTCAACCTCAATCTGCCTCAGCCTTCCAAGTAGCTGGGACTACTACAGCTACACACCACCAGGCCCAGCTAATTTTTTGATTTATTGTAGAGACAAGGTCTTGCCATGTCCAGGCTGATCTCGAACTCCTAGACTCAGGCAAATCCTCTTGCCTTGGCCTCCCAGAGTACTGAGATTATAGGTGTGAGCCACCATGCCCGGCAGATCAACCAAAGTTTTTTTCTGGAAGTTTTGAGACTGTTGCGCCGGGATTCACGGAAAAAATGTCCTGACTTGTGGCAAACAGGTGACTGGTTCTTCCACCATGACAATGCACCTGCCCACACTGAGCTGAGTGTTCAGTTTTTGACCAAAAATGGCATAACCCCATGCCCCATCCTCCCTTATATACCTAATATTGCCCCAAGTGAATTTTTTTTGTCCTCCAAATGAAATGTTTTGCCAATGGAAAAGTATGGAAGAGGTGAAACAAAAAATAGCAGGAGCACTATAAGGCATCAAACTGTTTTGAGCAATGAAAAAAGCATCTTGATAGGTGTATTGCATCCAACAGAGAGTACTTCGAAGGTGACAGAAGTTTAAACATGTAAAAATAAATACACAATTTTTTATAAATAAATTCCAGATTTTTGGGGTCCCTCCCTCATCTATCTATCTTTACCACATTTTCTTTATTCATATATATAAAGTGAAATAATATTTAGCCCTAAAAAGGAGGGAAATTCTGACACATGCTACAGAATGGATGATCTTTGAGGACAATATTCTAAGTGAAATAAACCAGTCACAAAAAGACAAATACTGCATAGCCCCACTTTATGAGGTGCTGAGAGTAATGAAATTCATAGAGACAGGAAGCAGAAGGGTTATCAGGGGCTGAGGGAGGGAGAATGGGAAGTTAGTATTTAATGGAAACAGAGTTTGGGTTTGGAAAGATGAAAACGTTCCATGGACAGCTGGTGCTGATGGTTGTACAGCAACGTGAACACACTCAGCGCCACAGAACTGTACACATAAAAATGATTAAGATAGTGAATTTTATAGTATATATGTTTACCTCATTTTTTTAACTGGAGAAAAAAAACACTCAGATAAATGAACATTCAATGAAAATGAATCATATGGTCAAAAAAAGTATAGAAGTCGTTCTAGTGAGACAAGCAGGTGAAAGGAAGCTGGTGGGATTTTCTCTGGGTTTGGTATTACTATTTCTCCACTTTCTCCAGCTAGAACCGGTTTTTCACAGTCAGTCTCCACAGAGTGATGATGGGTTTGTTTTGACTCATTCCCCTTTGTCACCACGGTGGGGTGGCCACAGGACTCGCCTCTGCCCTATCAGTGCTGGTCACATCCCCGATTCTTGGTTGGCAAAACCAAAGAGCACACACACTGCGCCTGAGCACAACATAAGGTCAATTACTCTTTCAAGTGCTCTTTGCATTGTGTCCGTTTTAAGAGCTCTCCATTGCAGGACTGGACTTAAACCTGGGCCTCGTGCAAAATCCTTCTGAGACACCTTACCTTGACTGTGGGCTGAAACCGCATTCGTGGTACACTCAAGAGCTCCCTAAAATTCATGGGACTTGATGCTGATGGGGTTCAGGGCATGCCACCCCTAATAAGACGCCTTGGCACATGAGGAAGCAGCAGAAGCAGGATCTGGATCTGATCTCCCCCCACCACCCCGCGAAGCCCATCACAAGACCCCCCACTGTTCTTACAACACTGGGGGAAGAAATGTCCTTGTCTGAAGATGAAGGGCCACAGAGAAGACTCTAAACAGGCCCTGCTAAGCCCCTGCCCCCAAGTTTATCAACATGAGGTCACACCCCCTTCATCCTCACGCCTGTCTGCTCCTCATCACCTAAGCACAAGCGTGCACAGGCTTCCCTGTGAATCTGGGCCTTCATTTCCAACAAAGCCTCCAAATCACATAAAACATACACGAAACACATGTGTGCTTTTCTCTCGTTTTTCTCGCATGCACCTCATGATGGGTGAGGAGAGAAATTTTTCCTCCTCTGTAACAGCTGGGATGATGGCAGAAAGAAGGAGACAGCAGCTCACCAACATCAGAACGCAGCAGTGTGTGCAGTTTGGGTGGTGCTGGGGCAGGGAAAGGTTTTCTGAATAGGGCCAGAAGGGTGGGAGTAAACCTGCCTTACCTGTGGTGTAGGGGACGGTGTTTACTATGCTGCATTTTGAAACAGGGGTGGGGGGTTGTGGGGGGAGACGCAGCATGGTAGCTCATGCCTGTAATCCCAGCATTTTGGAAAGCCGAGGTGAGAGGATCACGTGATCCCAAGAGTTCAAGACCAGCCTGGGCAACATGGTGAGACCTCGTCTCTACAGTAAGTAAAAAAATTAGCCAGGCATGGTAGCGCATGCCTGTGGTCCCAGCTACCTGGACGGCTGAGGCCGAAGGATCACCTGAGCCCAGAAGGTTGAGGCTGTTAGCGTGCCACTGCACGACAGAGTGAGACCCCAACTCAAACAAAGCAAAACTAGAGGAAAGCTCCTTGGCTTCAAATGTCTTCAACATAGCTCTAGAAGCACCACTAATGTGAGATTTATTTGGGCTAAAAAGTAGCTTTGGGGTGGTAGGAACACATGAAGCCCAGACTTCTTCACCACTATGTAATAAATACATCCTTATAACTCAAAACCATCAGTACTCCCTACAGCTATTGAAATTAAAAATAAATAAACACATAAAAAGCAGCTTGAAGTGCATACACACGCATCTGTGCTCAGAAGGCTATGACACAGGACATGTCTTCGGTCCAGTATTTTCCCTCCTGACACCTGCCTGGATTTAGTCAACTGAGAAGGCAGGTCTAGAGCCAGCAAGGAGAGGGCTATTAGTGCTCAGGTGTATCTGGGTTCTGCAGGCAGCCTCTCTGGGGAGCACTGGGAAGGGATTCTGAAGGGGAGTTAGGAAGGAGCCAGGCATGGTCTACTCTCCGTGGGCGGTTGGGACCACAGGCTTGGGACGGCAAGGGATTGGCCAGGGAAGTTCAGCAAGACCGTCTTTGCCAAAGGCAGGAATGACTAAGATCAGGCCCAGGATGAAGGCCTGGTTCAGCCACACCCCAGCTGTGCCCACCATTCACCCTCTGCTGTCTCTGAGCCTCCAAGTTTCCATCTGTGAAATGGGCTTGAACAAAACCTGCCCAGAAATGGGCTTGAACAAAACCTGCCCAGAAGAATGAAATGAGATGAAGTGTAACCAGTCTCCATCCTGAACATGAAAATTTACTTCCTAAATCATGTTAAGGGCTGCACACATGAAACCCTACAACATGAAGGTACCACAAACAGAGGAATACCTGTCTTTTTTGATTGTCAAGGAACTGTTGAGAGTCGAGGTCACACATTTTAATCTGCCTTTGTTGCTTAATTTTCTTGTGAAGTAGATTCATATACATCACATGCATTTGCTAGTCTGTGCAGGTCCTTGTAGAACTCGAGTTGAAGCTGAAACAAATATCCCATAACAGAATTAGGAACTAATAATTAAAATAGGACTTGCAAAGTCTCGTGCAGTAGCTCACGTCTGTAATCCCAGAACTTTGGGAGGCTGAGGGGAGAGGATCATTTGAGCCCAGGAGTTTGAGATAAGCCTGGGCAGCATAACGAGACTTGTCTCTACAAAAAAAACTCAAAGAATTAGCTGGGCGTGATGGTGCACATCTGTAGTCCCAGCTACCTGGGAGGCTAAGGCAGAAGGATTGCCTGAACCCAGGAGGTCATGGCTGTGGTGAGCCATGATTGTGCCTCTGCACTCCAGCCTGGGTGACAGAATGAGAGTCTGATAACCTCTCCACCCCCCCAAAAAAAGAATTTTCTAAAATAAAAATAAATGAAAGTAAACACACACATAAAGACAGGAATAAGCATAATTTAGAAAACTCCAGAAAAGATGAAAATGTTACTGTATTTACCCATTTTTTTATTACTGTGTTCTTTCTTCCTGATGTTCTTTCATAATTTCCTTTCTTTTCAGAGAACTAGCAATTATTCTAGGGTGTGTCTGCTAGTGAGAAAGTCTTCTGATTTTTATTCATCGGATAAGGTCTTAATTTCCTATTTATTCCTGGAGAATATTTTCACTGATATTTAGTATTCTGGGTTCACAGTTCTGTTTTCAACAACTGAAAATGTGCCACTTCCTTCTGGCCCCCATAATGTCCGAGAGAAGTCAGCTATTAATCTTATTGAGGATCACTTGTCATTTTTTACTATTAAGCATGACATATCCATCAAGTTAATATTCTTCTATTCCTATATTATGTAGACCTCTTAAAAGTCAAGGATAAAATTTGAATTTTATCAATTTTAAACATCTATGGAAATAATTATTTATTATTTTTTCATTCACATTTATAATGTAATATTTTATAATAGTGTACTTTCTAATATTAAGCCATTGTTTCCATCTTTTCACAAATCCAACTTGGTCATGTATTGCTTTTATGTTCTTTTTGTATCTTGATAGAATTTAATAGATAATAATTTATTTAGGATTTTTGAACCTATATTCACAAATAAGATCAGTTTTATTTATTTTTAGGGGAACTAACTTTTTCAAAATCAACATTTTTCTCATTTCAAAAAATTGGGTGGCTTTCTCAATGCACTTGGTCAGTTTAAATAGCATCAAAACAATCTATGACAAATGTAAACACTCACTTGTGATGTATCAGAGTCCATTTCAGAAAGACAGCACTTTGATTTTTTTCTCCCATGTCCTGGATATTCCTCTGCTCAGGTTTTCCTCTCTGCTGTATGTTCCTACAGAACCCTCACCCCATACAGATCCTTGGAATGCTTACTCTGGAGTTCCACATGGCATAATAACACTTTCTCTGACCAGTGGGCTGGCCTGGGAATGCTCCTTCTGCAGTGACGCCCAGGCACCAGAAGGCAGGACCAACCAGCACGGGCAAGCTGGAGATGTCCACACATCTGCTAAGATTCCATTGAGTCGAGTAGTGGGAGGGGAGCTCCCAGCCACGGCAGCCAGGAGAGGGACTGCACAGGTAGACAGCAGAGAGACAGGGTAGAGGGACTGCACAGGTAGATAGCAGAGAGACAGGTGTGGGGGGAGGGGGGAGGGCAGAGAACTTTGGCCAAAAGCTCAGTCTACCAGATAGTTCTTGTTCCTGTCAGTGGGAATAACATTTAGTGATCAAATCTGGGTGTGGGGACAAGCACTCATTGCTTCTAGGCCCCTTTGGTGAACGGAGTTAGAAAATACATCTTAAAAATAAAGCATGAGAGCCGGGCTCGGTGGCTCAGCCTGTAATCCCGCGCTTTGGGAGGCTGAGGTGAGTGGATTGCCTGAGCCCGCGGGTTTGAGACCCACCTGGGCAACTTGGCGAGACCTCATCTCTACAATAAGTCAAAAAGTTGGCCGGGC
>CAUYQG010016837.1:0-26938 GCA_963574415.1 Tarsius wallacei
TTGATTCTTCCAATTCGTGAGCATGGAATATTTTTTCATTTGTTCGTGTCATCTTTGACTTCTTTGAGCAGTAGTTTCTGGTTTTCATTGTAAAGATCTTTCACTTCTCTGGTTAGGAAAATTCCGAGGTATTTCATTTCATTGTGTGTGCTTTTTAATAGGGCTGTTTGTTTTTTTCCTTTTGACACATTTGAGTTCCTTGTAGATATTGGATGTTAGACCTTTGTTAGATATGCAGTTGGAAAATATTTTTTTCCTTTCTATGGAAAAATTTTCACTCTCTTAATGGTTTATTTTGCTTTACAGAAGCTTGTCGGTTTGATGATGTACCACTTGTCTATCTTATATCTTATGGCATGGGCTTTTGGAGTTTTGATCAGGAATTGGTTGCCTACTCCAATTTCCATAAGGATGTCTCTAGCATTTTCTAAGATTCTTAAAGTTTGAGGCTTTATGATAAGGTCTTTGATCCTTTTTGAGTTGATTTTTGTGTATAATGATAGGTAGGGGTCCTGTTTCATCCTTCTGCACATGGTCAGCCAATTTTCCCAGTATCGTTTACTGAATAGGTTCTCCTCTTCCCAGTGGTTGTTGGTGGAGGCTTTATCCAAGATGAGTTGGTTGAAAAATTGAAGTTTTGCTTCTGGAATCTCTATCCTGTTCCACTGATCTATATGCCTGTTCTTGTACCCATACCAGGCTGTTTTGTTTCTTTTACTAAGGATTGGTTTGGCTATTTGTGGTCATTTGTTTCCATATGAATTTCTGTATTGTCATTTCCAGGTCTGAGAAGAATGATGTTGGTAATTTAATGGGTATTGCATTGAATCTGTGAATTGTTTTTTGTAGGATGGACATCTTAACAATGTTGATTCTTCCAATTCGTGAGCATGGAATATTTTTTCATTTGTTCGTGTCATCTTTGACTTCTTTGAGCAGTAGTTTCTGGTTTTCATTGTAAAGATCTTTCACTTCTCTGGTTAGGAAGATGCTGAGGTATTTCATTTTTTTGTGTGGCTATTGTGAATGGGATTGTGCTTTTTTATTTGGTTCTCTGCCTGTTTGTTGTTGCTGTATAAGAATGTGACTGTCTTTTGCACATTCGTTTTGTACCCTGAGACTTTGCTCATGTCCTTTATCAGTGCAAAGAGGTTTTTGACAGTTTCTCTTGGATTTTTGAGGTATAGGATTATATAATCAGCTAAGAGGGGGCACTGTATTCAATAGTCATTAAAATGTCTGGGTATTCTCATTTCCTTCGTATAGAGTCACCTAGCAATATTTCTCTTTGGCTATAGTTCTCTTTGGAAGGACTGGCAGAATCATTATAGCATAAACTTAGTGAGATGCTTCAGGGTTTTTCCTTCTAGAGACCTGGATCCCTCTTTAATAAATGTGCTCTGGATCCAAAAACTAGCTTGAATCTAGCAACTAAACAAAAGTCATGATTTCTTATTGGGGAAACTTTTCTCAGCTCCTGATCCTATACTATTATCTTTTTCAGCTTTTTCAATGTTGAAAAAGACCTTTGTTGGCTGACTGTCTATGTTGCTTATAGGGACACCATGCTTCAACCAGCTTCACAACTCCTTGTGGGTAAAGCCCCCTTGGCTGCCCCTCTGATGTTGCTGGCTGTTATCATAATTGTGCCATCCTGGTTCCTGGCAGTTAAGCCTTATCCTTTGTCCCTGGTTACTCCAGGACCCTGTCATCCCCATGGATATTAATGAGCCCAGGTCTGTGACCACCTCTCTTACCATCATCCCTCATCTGCAAGGAAGAGTCACCACTGAACTCCCTAGAGATGCTGTTGTCCCTCTCAGGAGTGCATTCTCCATGGCCTCCGTGAAGGGTGTGTTCTCTGGACCTTCCTGTGAAACACTATCCTTGGTTGGGTTTCCTGGCCTCCCATAATATAGTCATTCCAGCCTGCCCACTTCCTTGAGACTGGAATTTTTCCTCTATCATATGCTAGGGTACCTCAGGCACTTCCACTTCACTTAGCAGGAGCCATTGCTTTCTTCAGGCATTCAAGAACCACACTAGCAGTCACGTTGTCACATTTCCTGGGACGGGTGGGAGGTGTTTTTGCTGCAGTGTTAAATCCTGTGTTCTCAGAAAGTGCTCCCAATTCAATGAATTTTTGCTTATTCAATATATTCTCGTTACCTTGATCAAGGGCCATCAAAATCCAATCTCGGGATCATTTCCCTGGCCCCTGCCAGTATATGCTAGGTAATTCTTGCATGCAGCAACTTTGATGTATAATCTCTTTTCTTCCAATCAAGCTCAGAATGTTCTCAGCTGGATTATGCTCTCACTTAGCCCTAATTAACAGTCTGGTAGTCTTTCCAACATAGTAGGGGCAGCTCCTGAGGGTGGTACCTGTTGCACTGCTGGGGTGAGGTAATTGGGGAAAGTGTTTACTCTTATGAGACATCTTATGTCTTATACTATTATGTGTCACCTCTACAACTTTTGAGGGTATAGAATAAACTGCAGGACCAACATTCTCAGGGCCTTCCATCCAGATGTCCCCATCCTGTTTTCAAATCCCAGGTTTTTTCAACTTGGGTCCTGATGTGAATATAACACAACTGCCTTGGTGAGTATTTAGATATCTCCGAAGCTCTGCAACTGTCCCAAGTTTGCTGCTCAGCTGTTTCTGCTCTTCCACTGTAGGAGATGAAAGTCTCTTTATAAGCTGCTAGAAAGACCTTATATTTTTATACTTAGCTTTGCATTGAAATCTCCAGTTGTGGTTTTGTATTTCTCCTTTCAGATCAATCAATTTTTGTTTCATGTATTTTTAAGGTCTTTTTGGATGAGTACAAATGTAAGATGTTTTGTGAGGTTTTTTAATTCTGGGAAACTTGCTCCTTTATCATTCTATAACATGTCTCTTAATTGTTGGTAATATTTTTTTTTCTTCTGGTATCTATTCTGCCTGTAACTGATATAGGCACTCCAGCTATTCATTAGTATCACATGATATAACTCCCTCATCCCTTTTTTTACTTTTACTCTTTATATGGCTTCAAATTTATGCGGATTTCACATAGATAACGTGATTTTTGTCAAGTCTTTTGTCAGTCCCTAAACACCAGTGACTGCTGCACCTTCTAGGTTGGCACAACTGTCTAAACACTGGACATGAGCTGTAAATTTCGGTTGTGTCACACTACCACAGTATTAATACGCCTGATAAAGAGAAAACAAACTCAAGAGAGTTTAGACAGTTTGTCATTAACTTATTGACTTACGTACTTACATACACTTACTTCATTAGCAAGAGCTTCCTGCATTCCTGGTCCCACAGGATGACACCAAATTGGAGTGCCAAGGACAGATGACACATGCTGTGAATTTCCAAATAAGAGATTCTAATTAACCTACTGATAAGAGTTTAGGCTATATACTTTTTATAAGTCATAAGCAATATCAGACAAGAAGGACCATAAATATGCCTCCCAGTAGGATGATTATGGCTACTTCGAAGAAAAACAAGAAATAGGCTTTCAATCCGGATCCAAGCTACTTAAATATGTCTCTAATGTATGAGTCTTGACAATTAAGTTCGCGAACTCATCCTAGGAAAAGTGCTACATAACTCATTGCTGAACATCACTATGGTCATCGTCAAGGTACTTCCCTTGGGAAGCTATGCACCAACACGAGAGCCTTGTCCACCCATAAAAGCAATTTTGGAACTCTTTTTCTGGAATGGCCATCAGAGCTATCATCATATTGCCATTGATGTCCTGAATGTCATCAAAAAGTCTTCTTTTCAATTTTTCTTTTATCTTTGCATAAAGAAAAAAGCCACTGGGGGCCAGATCAGGTAGGTAAGGAGGGTGTTCCAACACAGTTATTTGTTTACTGGCTAAAAACTCTCTTACAGACAGTGCATTGTTGTGATGCAAGAACTTCTTCAGGACCATTTTTGCACACACCTTTCTCATGTCAAAATTTTCAGTTAAGATTTTCCTTACTGTTTTTCTATTGATGCTTATTTGGTCTGCTATGCTTCTCACAGTCAGCTGAAGATTTTGATGCACAATTCAGTGAATTTTTGCAATGTTTTTGTCAGTTTTGCTCCTCACTGGCTGTCCTGATCTCTCTTCATCAGTGATGTGCACTGTCCCCTCAGAAAAACATTTAATCTGTTTGTGTACTGCTGTTTTCTTCATGACATTATCCCCATAAAGTTGGGGATAAGAGAAGTGATATTCAGCAATGAGATATGTAGCACTTTTTCAATGATGAGTTCACAAACTTAATTAATCAGACCTCATAGGTGCAAAAACATGTAATCTTATATACTGTCTTTTGGCCTGTTCAAGGCAGTGCACTTTTTCCTCACCACCCACACCAGAGTGTCGTGATTGATTTGTTTGTTACAAGCAAGTATAAGTCTGATATCTATGTAAAAAGTAATAGTAGCCTCAGCAGCTGCATTTTGCCAGCATAGAGTTATTTTTCAGTTCTATGGAATTTTTGTTGTCAGGATCTGGGCAAGATGACAGATCCAGCAATACAATAGTTTGATTGTTTCCTTAGGTAGTAGATGGATACCATAAGCTAACAGCAATAATAAGACTGTGGGTAACCATATTAATATACAGAAAATTAATGATGTTTTGTCATCTTGGGCTGAGACTATCCACCTCTAATGTCAGTAGTCCTTAAAGTCTTTTTATAAAAAGTATATCCAACTTTTAGGTTGAAAACTCAGGCAATAGTCTATGAGAAGAACATTAAAGTATTCTGGAATTACAGGCCAGACTAGGTGTTGTGTAGGAAAGAGCCAACAAATGTTAATGTTTCCTTTTCACAATTCTGCCTGGATTCCCATCATCAAAGCTATTTCTTTCCCACTGTCCAAGTTTATTGCTCCATTTTCACAGTTACATGGTCAGTATAAGCAGTCTCTGCAGCAACCACTTCACCCCATTTCCGCTTTTCTGCATATCTAACCCATACTACCTATCAAGACTCATCCCTAAGTGGATCCTCAAGAACACCTCCCAGATACTGAAGGAATTGTGATCTCATCTTCATGATTATTTTCACCAATATACCTAATTACACAGATACAACAAACTTTACCAAATGGCTTTAAAAAAACCCCATGATATTAGAGTTTCTCATCACTTGTCCCATTTTTGTCTCTCATAAATTCCAGTAACCTGGTTTCCTAGGAGTATGTATAGAAAGGGAAAAAAATTGGAAGGGTTAACAAAGTATGCAGTCTAAATCCTTTATAGCCAGTTTGGGTCACTCCCCTTGTCCCCGTTATCTCCAAATTTGTAATTAGACATTGTATTCAAATGGGAGGTATCTATATGGAGAATTGCCACATTTGCAGTCCTTACTGCCTGTCTCAGGTGTGTGTTTCACTAGGAGCTGTAAGTTGGTTGACCACTCATTTTATTTAGGTTTTTTTTGTTGTTGTTGAAGAGTCTATTGAAAATTAATTGCCAGATTTAGCAAATTAAAATACAGAATGGACCTCAGCTTTAAATTAAATGAAATAGTCATACTTTTTCCAGTAGGTACAACTAAAAACCCTGGGAATTATGTATAAATTAAATATAAGAAGATTCTGAATGATGAATAGTAAGGAAGACCAACTAGGGATCTCAAGATCTGAGAAATGACATGGCAGTGAAAACAACCACTCTACTACAGCCAAACACCACACACACACACACACACACACACACACACACACACACACACACACACAAAACCCTGCTTACCAGCAAAACCAAATATGGAGCTTAAATTTACACTCCCACTGTATTCTAATGAGGAACCCTAAACCCCCTGCTAGAGTGGTGCCAAAAGGGCTAAGTATTATGTCAGGACATTCATCTCCTCCTTCACAGTGTCAGAAAATACCATGTTGGGAGCTCATATTTCCACACATGCCAGGCAATAAAGAGATACTACTCAACCCCTCCCCAACTGGGGTGGAAATGTGGAAGCCGTATGGGGAGTTTTACTCCCAACACCACCAAGCACTAATGAGAAACACTTAAATTCTTTTGAGTGTCAATGAAATCCAAACAGGAAAACTAGTCTTCTACTTTCATATGCCAGTAATGAGGTCGTGTCCCTTTCCCTTAGTGGAACCCAACAGAAGTCTTTACTAGCATTCAGAGTCTCATTAAATAATACCCCAAATATTGACATTTCAGAAATTTACTCATCATACTAAGAACCAGAAATATCAACTTCAATTGTAAAAAATCAACAAATTCCAACACTGAGATGGTGGTGATGTTTGAGCTAGTTGACAGATTTTAAAACAGCTATTATAAAAATCCTTCCATGAGAATATTATGAATCTAGTTGAAACAATTTTTTAAGTGAAAGACTCAGCAAAAAAACCCTAAAGTTTCATCAACAAATTAACAAATTTAAGATATGAAAACCAAATGAAGATTTATTTTTTTAATTATTTATTTATTTAATATTCAAGGAGTACATGTGTAGGTTTGTAACATAGGAATATTGCATGATGGTGAGATTTGGACTTCTAATCAGCCCACTCCCCAGGTGGTGAGCATGGTATCCAATGGGTTTTTCAACCCTTATTACTCTTCTCTCACTCTCCCCATGTGTGTTCAGTGTTTAGTTTCCACTTATGAGTAAGAACATGAGTTATTCTGTTTTCTGTTTTACTTTGGTCAGCATGCTCACCCTTGGGTTCATTAAAAGCCTTCAACTAAATGTTACAATTCTGACCAACATTCACTTCTCCATTGTACATTAAAAGTACCTTTAAGAAACCAACAAGATTGCCTGAGCCCATGGGTTCGAGACCCGCCAGAGCAACTTGGCAAGACCTCATCTCTACAATAAATCAAAAATTAGCCGGGTGTGGTAGCGTGCGCCTGTAGTTCCAGCTACTTGGAAGGCTGAGGCGGAAGGATCACCGGAGCCCAGCAGGTCGAGGCTGCGGTGGCCAGGAGTGGCCACTGCACTCCTGTCTGGGCAACAGAGTGAGACTCCAACTCAAAAAAAAAAAAAAAAAGAAACCAAAAAGAGAGTAAAGAGGCAACCCACATAATGGGAAAAAAATATTTGCAAGCTATGCATCTGACAGGTCTATCTAGCATCCCAGATCTATAAGCAACTCAAGCAAATTGACAGGGAAAAAAACAACTAATAACCCTATCAAAAAGTGGTCAAAAGACATGAACAGACACTTCTCAAAGGAAAATATACAAGCCTCCAACAATCATGAAAAAATACTCAGTTTCACTGGTCATCAGAGAAACTCAAATTAAAACTACAGTGAGACACATTCTCACACAGGTCAGATGGCTATCATTAAAAAGCCAACCAACAGATACATGGAAAAATGCACAGCCTCACTAATCGTCAGAGGAATGCAAATCAAAAAACACAATGAGATATCACCTACTCCAGTAAGGATGGCCCTCATCATTAAATCAGAAAACAATAGATGTTGGTGAGGGTATTGGAGAAAGGGAATGCTTCTGCACTGTTGGTGGAAGTGCAGGCCAGTTCATCCTCTATGGAAAGCAGTGTGACAATTTCTAAAAGAACTAAAAATTGACCTTCCATATGATCCAGCAATCCCTCTCCTTGGAATATACCTGGAGGAACATAAATCATAGTACAAAAAATACACTTGCACATGCATATTTATAGCTGCATTACTCACCATAGCAAAAACATGAAACCAACTCCACTGACAATCAAAAGTGGACTGGAGAAAGAAAATGTGGTACATATACACGAGACTACTACACAGCCACAAAGAAAAACAAAATCTTGGACTTTGCAGCAAACTGGATGGGATTGGAGTCCATCACACTTAGTGATCTATCACAGAAACAAAAAAAAAACTGAATACTGCATGGTCTCACTTGTAAGTGGAACCTGAACACTAGTCAAATTAGCACAAGGGATGAAGTGGCAGTCACTGGGCACTGCCAGGGGAGGAAGGGGGTAGAACATAACAACACAAAGGGCACAAGGTCCTAAACCAGGGGAAGTGAGGGCCTGTTAGAGGCTCAAGCCTCTTGTGTGGTTAAACTTACTTGTGTCCCACATCTCTATAATAAAATAAAATTTTAAAAAAATTAAAAAATCACTGTATATGCATATAAATACATTAAAACATCTCAGTTTCATAAATAAATAGTAAAAAAAATAGATGTTGGCGAGTCTGTGGAGAAATGGGAACACTTCTACACTGTTGGTGGATATGTCAGCTAGTTCAACCTTTGTGGAAAGCAGTGTGGAGATTTCTCAAATATCTAAAAATTGAGCTACCATTCAACCCAGCAATCCCATTCCTGGGAATATATCCAGAACAACATAAATCACTTTACCAAAAAGACACCTACAAATGTATGTTTATTGCAGCACTATTCAGTGTCAAAAACATGAAAACAACCCAGATGTCCATCTGAAGTGGACTTGATAAAGAAAATGTGATAAAACGTGGAACATATACACAATGAAATACTATGCAGCCATAAAAAGGAACAAAATCATATCTTTTGCAGCAACATGGATGCAGCTGGAGACCATCGTTCTAAGTGAACTATTACAGAAACAAAAAACGGAATACTGTATGTTCTCATTCATAAGTGGGCAGCAAACATTAGACACACAGACACAGTGGATGCTGGGTACTGCTAAAGGAGGGAGAGAAGGAGGGGGGATAAGGCATACACAGCAACCCATTAGGTACCATGTCCACTACTGGAAGTGGGGGAAGTACTTGCTAGAAGCCCAGACTTTGCCTTCACTCAACATATTATGTAGAAATCCTCACATGTACTCCCCAACTCTAAAATATAAATAAACAAACAAACAAACAAATAAATAGTAGTAGTGAGGTCTAAGGAAGATAGCATAGATTTAGGAACCATACATAGCTGATGCCAATCTTGCTTTTGCCAGTAACTACTCTGTGCTAAGGGATAGTTTCTTAACTTCTCCAAATCTTCTCAGTTTTTCTTCTGTAAAACATGAATTATAAAAACTATCTTGGAAGACAGTTAAGAGCACAATGGCACATACCCTTCACTGAATAAAGATATTGGCGATTATTATTAATGACATGGAAAATTAATCGTTAGTCAAGAGCAAAACGTACTACTTCTTTTGAATGGAAAGTAATTAGGTTCCTGGATTAAAGCTGGTTACAGTTACTATAAAGTAAAGAAAGCCATGATTTCTTTGAATTATAAGGATTTCTGAAAATTTCTACAATATATCCTAGTAGGACAGAAACAGTTTGGAATTTGTACGTGACTTTATAGTTTAAAATCAATGTCTCATGAGCTGAAATATTACCCCCAAAGTTGAAAACATTAAGAACAGTCTTCAAGAAAGTCTATTAGCCACTCTCTAAAATACTGGAGCTGGGAAGCTACTTTCAGGCTAAAATTAAAGACATATTGATTTTGATTTGGAAAAAAAATCAATTCATCAATATGTTTTTCATGACTATGGAAAGTATTTGAAAATAAAGTAGTAAAAAAATATTGGTCTGTATTTTTCCCTTGGATAATGAGGTGCTCATTCAAGTCCTCTTAGAAAACATTATTATGTGCTCTGGTCAAGGTGGTCTATTGGATCAAAAAGAGTTTGCAGTGGATATGTAAGACAAATTGGTTTATAAATGCAAATATATATGGATTTTTTTATATTCAAGGGTTACATGTGCAGGTTTGTTACATGGGTATATTGCATGATGGTGAGGTTTGAGCTTCTATTGAATTTGTCACCCAAATAATGATCATAGTACTCAACAGGTAGTTTTTTAACTCTTACCCTCTCCTTCCCTCCCCACCTTAGGAGTCACCATTGTCTGCTGTTCTCATCTTTATGTCTGTGTGTACCCAGAATTTAGCTCCCACTTATAAGTGAAAACATTCTGTTTCTGGGTAGCTTTTTTTTTTTTTTTTTGGTCAACCTCACTTTTCTTCCCACTTCTTTTTCCTTACAATACACACCAGTTTTTATATGTGTCAATAGTTCACGTCTTTTTATTGCTGAACAGCATTCCACCATATTTATGTATCACAATGTGTTTAATCATTTACCAATTGAAGAATACCTGAGTGATTTTCAGTTTCTGGCTATCGTGATAGAAATGAAAGCTGCTAAAATTTTTTGTGTACAGAGTATGATATAAACATATTTCATTTCCTTGGGATAAATGTCCAGGTGGGCAATTGCTGAGTTCTATGTAAATTCCTTGTTAAGTTTTATAAGGAAACTTGAAACTGTTTCCCCAGTGTGACAGTACCATTTTACAATCCTATCAGTAATGTGTGAGTGAGGCAGTTTTTCTACATTCTTGTCAGCATTTGTTGGTCATGATTTTTTTAAATTTTATTTTAAAGATTTGGGGTACAATTCAGGGTTAGGTACACAAATGTTCATTATGCAGGTACCGTTGTTGATGAGGTGCCCCCCTCCCTCTCCTGGCAGTTCCCTCAACTGTCAATCCCTTTCTTATAGTATTATGATAATTGTTCAAGGTCCGCTTATTAGTGAGAACATACGGTATTCTGTTTTTGTTTCTGTGATAGATCACTGAGTATGATAACTCTAAATCCATCCAAGTTGCTGTGAAGTCCCTATGTCTGTCCTTCTTTAAGGCTGCATAATATGCCATTGTGCATATGTACCACATTTTTAAAATCCAGCCCAGCTTTGATGGGCAGCATGGTTGGTTCCATGTTTTTGCTATTGTATGCAGGTATCTTTTGTGTAGAATGATTTGAGTTCCTCCGGGTATATTCCCAATAGGGAAATTGCTGGGTCATATGGAAGGTCAATTTCTAGCTCTTTCAGAAATCGCCACACTGTCTTCCAAAAAGGTTGCACTAGTTTACATTCCCACCACAGTGCAGAAGCGTTCCTTTTTCTCCGCATCCTCGCCAGCATCTGTTGTTGTTTGTTTTATTAATGATGGCCATTTTCTTACAGGGGTTAGGTGGTATCTCAATGTGGTTTTGATTTGCATTTCTCTGATGATGAGTGAGGTTGAGCACATTTTCATGAGTCTGTTGGCTGCCCATATATCTTCTTTTGAAAAATGTCTATTCACGTCTTTTGCCCACTTTTTAATGGGGCTGTTTGTTTTATTTCTTTCAGCGCGTTTGAGTTCCTTATAGATCCTAGATGCTAGGCCTTTGTCAGATACATAGTTGGCAAATATTTTTTCCCAGTCTGTGGGCTGTCTCCCTGCTCTCTCAATGGTTTCTTTAACTTTGCAGAAGCTTGTCTGTTTAATGAGGTCCTATTTGTCTATTTTATATCTTAAAGCATGGGCACTTGGGGTTTTGATCAGGAATTTGTTGCCAGTTCCAATTTCTATAAGGGTGTCTCCTGCATTTTCTAAGGTTCTTATAGTTTGAGGTTTTACGTTTAGGTCTTTGATCCATTTAGAGTTGCTTTTTGTGTATGGTGATAGGTAGGGGTCTTGTTTTAATCTTCTACATGTGGTCAGCCAGTTTTCCCAGCACCATTTACTGAGTAGGTTCTCCTCTCCCCAGTGCTTGATGATGGAGGTTTTGCCGAAGATGAGTTTGTTAAGAAATTGAGGTTTTGCTTCTGGATTTTCTGTCCTGTTCCTTTGGTCTATATGCCTGTTCTTGTACCAATACCAGGCTGTTTTGATTATGGAAACTTTATGATAAAGCTTAAAGTCTGGGAGTGTGATGCCTCCCACTTTTTTTTTTCTTTTTTTTTTTGCTGAGGATTTTTTGGGCTATTCATGGTCGTTTATGTTCCATATGAATTCCTGTATTGTCATTTTCAGGTCTGAGAAGAATGCTGCTAATAATTTAATGAGTATTGCATTAAATCTGTAGATTGCCTTGGGCAGGATAGACATCTTAACAATGTTGATTCTTCCTAACCCTGAGCATGGAATATTTTTCCATTTGTTTGCATCATCTTTGATTTCTTTGAGTAGTGTTTTGTAGTTTTCATTGTAAAGGTCTTTGACTTCTCTGATTAGGAAGATGCCAAGGTACTTCATTGATTTTGCAGCTATTGTGACCGGGATTGTGCTTTTTATTTGGGTTTCTGTTTGTTTATTGTTGCTGCATAGGAATGCAATTGACTTTTGCACATTTACTTTATACCCTGAGATTTGGCCAAATCCTTTATCAATACAAGGAGGTTATTGACAGATTCTCTTGGGTTTTCGAGGTATAAAATCATGTCATCTGCAAAGAGTGATAACTTAACTTCCTCTTTCCTATCTAGATACACCTGATTTCCTTCTCTTGTCTGATTGCTCTAGCTTGAATTTCCAAAACTCTGTCGAACAAGAGGGGTGAGAGTGGGCATCCTTGGTTTGTTCCAGTTTTCAGGGAAAATGGTTCCAATTTCTGTCTGTTTAGCAGTATGCTGGCTGTGGGTTTCTCATAGATGCCTCTTACTATTTTGAGGTATGTTTCATCTATGCCTAGATGTTCAAGGGTTTTTATCAAGAAGGGATGCTGGATTTCATCAAAAACTTTTTCTTTGTCTTATGATATAATCAGGTGGTTTTTGTCTTTACATCTGTTGATGTATTTAATTCCATTTATGGTCTTGCAGATGTTGAACCAGCCTTGCATCCCAGGAATGAAGTCTACTTGGTCATGGTGGATGATTTTTGAGATGTGTTGCTGGATCCAGTTTGCTAGAATCTTGATGAGAATTTTAGCATCTACATTAATCAAGGATATTGGCCTGTAGTTCTCTTTCTTTGTTGGATCTTTACTTGGTTTGGGTATCAATGTGATGTTGGCTTCATAAAATGATTTGAGGAGAGTTACATCTTTTTTGATTGCCTGGAATACTTTCAATAGGATATGTATCATCTCCTCCTTGTATGTTTTGTAGAATTCTGCTGGAAAGCCATCTGGTCCAGGGCTCTTTTTTTTTTGGTAGGTAATTTTCTTATGACATAGGAGATTCCCTGGGTTATCGTTGGTCTATTTAGTGTCTCAATTTCTTCTTGTTTCAACCTGGGGAGGTTGTGTGATGTCAGAAAGTTCTCCATTTCCTTTAGGCTTTTGAGTTTGTTTCCATAGAGGTGTACATAGTAATCTCTGATAATCTTTTGTATCTCTTTGGGGTCAATTTTGATTTCATCTTTTGCATTTCTCATTGTCTTTATTTGGGTTTGTTCTCTCTTTTTCTTGGCCAGTCTAGCTAGGGGTCCATCAATCTTGCTTATCCTTTCAATAGACCAATTTTTTGTTTCACTGATTTTTGTATTATCTTTTTGTCTTCTATGTCCCAAGTTTGGGCTTTTATTTTGGTGATCTGGATTCTTCTGCTGAAGTTAGGGTTTTGGTGGTCTTGTTTTTCCAGCTTCCTTAGGTGATTTGTTAGGTTGTTAACTCGTGATCTTTCCATTTTCTTCATGTGTGTTCATAGAGATATGAATTCCCCTCTTAGGACTGTTTTCATCGCATCCCAGAGCTTTGGTAAGATGTTTCTTTATTTTCATTTGTTCCCAGGTATCTTTTAATCTCTGTTTTGATTTCTGTGTTGACCCAGGAGTTGCTTAGCATCATGCTGTTTAGTGTCCATGTCTTTGTGCATTGTGGGTTTTGGGGAAACTTTGTTGTTGTTGATATTTATTTTTATTCCACTGTGGTTTGAGAAGGTGCATGGCAAAATTTCAATCTTATGGAATTGTTTCATGCTTGATTTATGGCCAAGGATGTGGTCAATCTTACAGTATATTCCATGTGGTGATGAGTAGAATGTATATTCCGTGGTGGTTGGGTGGAGTGTTCTGTAGGTATCAATTAAGTCCATTTGGTCGAGCATCACATTGAGGTTCCAGGTATTCTTGTTGACTTTTGTGTTGATGATCTGTCTCGGGTTGTTAGAGGGGTGTTTAAGTCACCAGCTATGATAGTGTTAGAGTCAATATCTGTTTTAATTTACCTAGAATCTGCTTTATAAAAGTTGGTGCTCCTATGTTGGGTGCATATATGTTCAGAATGGATATGTCTTGTTGATGGATTATGTAGTAAATTTCCATCTACTTTTAAATTTTTGATAGCTTAAAGGGTATTTTGTCTGATATTAGATTGCAATTCCTGCTTTCTTTTGTGTTCCGTTTGGCTGAAATTTTGTTTCCCATTCTCTTACTTGGAGTCAGTGAGTGTCCTTTCGGATGAGATGAATCTCTTGGAGACAATATATTGTTGCCTCATGATATCTTATCCATTCTGTCATTCTAAATCTCTTCAGTTTTTCACTTAGTCCATTCATATTCAGGCTAATTATTGAGATGTGAGAGTTTATCCCTGTCATGAGGTTCTTACAGAGTTTGTTGTTGTTGCTGCTGTTTGTTTGTTTATTTGTTTGTTGTGTTTCTTTTGGTTTTGGGGTTGATCCATGTGTGTTTTCAATCTTTTTCCTGCATTCTTGGGAAGAGTGTTAATGTTCTTTTTTTTCCTTTCTTCTGTGTTTAATACTTTCTTAAGTGTTTCTTATAGAGCTGGTCTGGAGGCAGTGTAAACTCTTAAGGGTTGAATGTCTGGGAAGGATTTTAATTCTCCATCACTGATGAAGCTTAACTTATCTGGATTGATAATTCTTGGTTGAAATTGTTTATCTTTGAGAATTTTGACGACTGGACTCCAAGCTCTCTTAGCCTGAAGTGTTTTTGTAGATAAATCTGCTGCTATTCTTATTGGTTTTCCCTGATTGGTAGTCTGAGTTTTCCCTGTTGCTGCCTTTAGGATTTGTTCTTTTATACCTATTTTGTGTAGGCAAATTACTCTGTGTCTAGGAGTTGGTCTTTTTATTTGTTGTCTTGCAGGGGTTCTCTGAATCTTTTGTGTTTGAATGATCACATCACTGATTAGATGAGGGAAGTTTTCTTGGATAATTTCATGGAATGTTTTTTCCAGGATGGTCTCTGTCTCCCTATCTGCCTCAGGGATTGCAATTAATCTTAGCTTCAGTCTCTTGAAAGAATCACTCATCTCTTGGAGGTCTTGTTCTGTCTTTTTAAACTTCTTTTCTATGTTTTTAAAAGTTTTGGGTAATTCCATATTTTGGTTCTTTCTTCTGCTTGGTTAATTCTGATTTCCATGCTTATCAGTTTGTTGTTTATTTCATTCACTGTATTCTTTATTGTTATCTCAGTTATCAACTCCTTCATTCTTTCCTCTTGTCTCTCCTCATTTCTATTTATTCTCTCTATCAATATCTTTATATCTGGGCTTGTAGTTTGAGACCAGTCATTCTGGGGGCCCTTCATTGTTTGAGCACCAAAATCTATATTCTTAGTGGCTAATCTCCCAAGGTTCTGTGTCAGAGTCATATGTTTCCTTTGGTTTTTCTTCATTTGTGTAGGGTTTTCTTCCCCCCCCTCCCCCCGACCTTTTTTACCTCTTCTTTAATTCTGTTGTTCAGTGATGGGGGGATAGCTTTTATTTTTGTTTATTCAATCTCTTATTCTTCCTTATGTTGATCCTCTGGTTTTGTTCAATTATGAAGCTGGATTAGGGGTGGGGCCCTGTGCTTTTTGTAATTTTGAGTTTTAATTAAGGGAGGAGCTGTGTTTCAAAAGCTATCTGCAGATCCCAGTATCTGCTGACAGGTGTGTGGGCCCCCGGAGCCCATTTCCCACTGCCTTACAATGTGTCCATGCCATGGGGCTCTCTGTTTGCCCCCTGAAAGCAAAATGAGATAAGAAAAGGGAAAGTAATGGAAAAAAGAAAGAGTAAGACAAAAGGGAGGTGGAGAGAGAGAAGAAGAGAGGAAACAGACAGGTGTACCAACTAACAAATAATCAGAGACAAACAAAGACAGAGGAAACAAAAAAGACCAAAACAATCATACAAACAAATAAACAAAAAAAAAACCCTGTTGGTGTACTCTCCCTCAAAACCGTCCATACATAAATAGAAAATCTAAAAAAAAGCCTCATTAAAATAACAGAAACAAAGCAAGTACAAAAATGTAAACAAAAAGAGAAAGAAAGAAGAAAGAAAGCTAAAACTCAAACAAAAACAAGCAAGAAGAAAAAAATTCTCTCTCTATGGTCTTTTCTGTGGCTCCAGGTTCCTTTCAGGCCTCTCTCTTAGGGAGGGGCTCTGGTCTCCAGCCTCTTCCCTCCACTCTCAGCACAGGCTGATAGGGTTGCTCTCAGTGTGAGTCAGATGCCACATGGACTACTGTGGGAGAAGAATGGGTCAGATCCAGACTCACCCTACTTGCTGCTGCCACTGTCAAGTCTCCCACTCAGTTCTGACATGTCTGTGCCTGTTCCAGCATGGGGGAGGGAACATCTGTCTCTCCGAGTCTGATGAGAAGATAGCCTCTGAATTCCAAAATGGAGGCTGAGCAGAGCTGGGCAGGGCAATACCTGCCCAGACTGGAGACTGAGAAATGGTGCCCATTAGCATCTCATCACCAGCGTTCAAGCTTTATTCCAGATTTCCATGACCTGCCTTCACGGTTCCTCCCCTTGTGCTTAGCCTGCTACTGCAGGTAATGGTATGGACTGGGTGCCAGGTGGTGAGGGAAGGCTGTTCTCTGCTTCCTCCTCTCAAGGGAGCACCTGAGTACCAGAAGATCCTGTGCCCCAAGTCTCCAATCTTAGGGTGGTGAGGGGTTGCAGTCATCTCTGGAAGAGAGCCCCAGGTGCATGAACCCGAGTCTCCCCTCAGACAGATTTCACTTACCCAATGGCACACACCCACTCACACAGAGAGTCTTTATGGACACTCACTTTTGTGGAGACTCTCACAGTCCAACCTGTTCTGTCACCATGCTTATTATTATTTTTTGGTTACTTTTAGAGAAATAATCTCACTCTGACACCCATTCTGGGATGCAATGATGTGATCACAGCTCACTGCAGCCTCAAACTCCTGGGCTCAAGCAATCCTTCTGCATCAGCCTCCTGAGTAGCTATAATGACAGGTGTGTGTCACCATGCCTAGCTATTTTTTTTATCCTGTTATTTTGTAGAGACAAGATCTCACTGCGTTGCCCAGGTTGATCTTGGCTCCTGGCTGCAAGCAACCCTCCTGCCTCGGCCTCCCAAATTGCTGGGATCATAGGCATAAACCCTCATACTCAGCCTAAATATTCTTAAGGAAAAGCAAAGTTACAAAAAAATTGAAAATAGCTGTGTGACAGAACAGATATTTGACCCATTCCAGAGAGGGCTTATTAGGAACAGATATGAAAAGTATTTTAAAAAATAGAAAATAGAGTTTGGTGGCCAGTGGAATGAGAGTAGAAAAATAAATTATGTCTTGTTCTTAAAAAACAAAAAGGGGGAATGTAGATGAATGCTATCAGTTTGTCAGAGTCAGAATTGTAACTCTCAAAGTCTTGGGACAGCTTACTTTGCAAGGGAAAAATAGTGAAGTGAGAAAGGGGACTCATACCTAGTACATCTGCCAAAAATTTCTGAAATTTTCCATCCCTTAGTAGCGATCTCTTCTTGGGTCTCTATACCTTGAGAGAGGCCATACAACCCCTGAGAAAGTAGAAAATAAATCTGCACATGAGAGTTGTGAGCATTTTAGATGATGGAAATGTAAAATAGAAACACACACACCTATATATACAAACTCTTAAGAGTTATAATCTCTAAAAAAAAACCAGAGTGTAAATATTGTTTAAATCAAAAAATACATTTGATTTTTTTGTTAATTTGTTATGACATATTCTCAAGTGTTTCTCTCAACAATATTTACTAATTACAAAATGCTAAAAATTACAAGTGCATATTTAGAAAATGAAATCATTCTGAATCTTCCATCTGTATGATCTCATCACTATGATCCACAGATATCTGATATAAAAAATAGTGTATATTTTCTAGATGTTTATCTCTTTAGGCAATATGTTTACCTACATGTCTTCATCTGTTTTCCAATGCTATAACAAAATACATAGACTGGGTAATGTATAGCACAGAGAAGTTTATTTGGCTCACTGTTCTGGAGGCTGGGAATTCCAAGAGCACAGTGCCAGCATCTGCCAAGGGTCATATCTTGGCAGAAGGCATCACATGGCAAGAAAGTGTCTGAGACAAAGAGAAAACCGGGTCAGACTTACCCTAAGTCAGACTTACCCTTATTCACTCCTGAGATAACTAACACAGTCCGAAAATGGCATTAATCCATTTAAGATGGCAGATTCCTTCTTGATCTAATCTGCTCAGAAAGGCCCTACCTCTCAACACAATCACAATAGCAATTTAGTTTACAACACATGGATTTGGAGGACTTATTTAAATCACAGCATGACCTTAAAATATTTTAAAGTATTTAATATGTTTGTATTTTCTTTTAAAATTTGCAATTGTTGCAGGCAAACCCCATAATTGGGGTTCAGCCTGAGAGGCCAGGTGGGTTCTTGGCTTCATGCAGGAAAGAATTCAAGTACAAGTTTTTCACACTTTTAATTTTTTCTTATGGCAGTACAAAAATTATTTTAATTTATTCATTTTTTTCCATTTAAAAGTAGTAGAATTCATGGCAAAAAAAAAAGCAACTGAGTAATAGTGTTGCATCAACTACTCAATCACTGAAGATTCCAGCCTTCAAAGTCTTAAAGGCTTCAGAACACAATAGACAAACTCTTTAGATATATTTCTACATTTGTGAATAATGGAGATAATGCTTGAATACTTGTTTGGCTTAAAAGAGATACCACGTATAGTGTATCTGGCTTAAAGTAGTTCCGTAAATGTTAATTTATTTCCCCCCTTGGGGGTCACCTTTTCTCTTCTTCTCTGCATGAGCTATACACACCACCAATTTACATGGCCCTATATCCTTAGTTCTATCTTCTAGAACTAAGGAGCAAGATTTAGTCTTTACCTTCATCTTCATTATTGATTGAATGGGTTGTTTGTGTATTGTGGGCATGACATTGACACCAGGGGAGTTTAAAACTAGATGTGTGAACCTAGAAAAGCTTTTGGTTATGTTACAAATTTATTTAGATAAATTAAGGCAAAGTTTAAAAAGATGTCTATCCACAAAGTCACATACAAAAAATGTGAATATTAAAAAAAATTAGAGCATATTTTGTAAGCAAATGCTTGGTGTATAAATATATCTGATTACCCCAAAAATGTATTGTGCAAAGTCTACAGTGGAAAAATTTAGAGAACTGTACATCATGATCAAACACAAAGATTAAACTACAAAAAGCAATAACATATGAGGTCTGACAAGTTCATGAACTTGCCACCATGTGCTTATGTTGGCAGCACCGTACAAAAACTCAGTAAAGTTTCATAACCTTTGTGTATCAGTGTCTCACAGTTGTGTTCATGTCAATGTGTGGTGATGTCTTGCTGAGTGGCATTCATTATTGTTGTTGCATGTTTTTGTATGCTGTCTCGAGAATGTTGGAACTTGAATTGGAACAATGAACAAACATTAAATTTCTTGTGAAACAAGGCAAGAGTGGAAGTGAAATCAGGGATATATTAGTCCAAGTTTATGGGGATAATGCCATGAAGAAAATGGCAGTGTACAAACAGATTAAACATTTTTCTGAGAGAACAGAAAGCATCACTGATGAAGAGAGGTCAGGATGGGCAATAACAAGCAGAACTGATGAAAACATTGCAAAAATTCATTGAATTGTGAGTCAAAATTGTTGACTTACTGAACAATTTTCATAATACTATAAGAAAGGGATTGGCAGTAGTGGGAAACTGCCAGGGGAGGGGGATGGGTTTGGCAGTTGAGGGAAACTGCTAGGGGACAGAGGGGCACACCTCATCAGCAAGGGTACCTGCATAATAATCAACATTTGTACACCTAACCCTGAAGTGTACCCTATATCTTTAAAATAAAAATAAAATAAAATAAAATAAAATGAATAAGCTAATTAAACTAGAAAAAAGTTTAAATAAACCCATGAGAATATAACATTTAAAAAAATTGTTGACACTGTGAGAAGCATAGCAGACCAAATTAACATCAATAGGGAAGCAATTAGGAAAATATAAGCAACCGAAAATCTTGGCATGACACAGGTATATGCAAAAATGGTCCAAAAGGAGCTCTTGCATCAGGACAATGCACACACAGCACTATCTGTGAGGGAGTTTTTAGCCAGTAAACAAATCACTGTATTTAAACACCCTCCCTACTCACCTGATCTGGCCCCCAATGACTTTTTTCTTTACCCAAAGATAAAGAAGCCATGGAAAGGAAGACATTTTGATGACATTCAGGACATCAAGGGTAATACATTGACAGCTTCTAATGGCCATTCCCAAAAGAGTTCCAAAATTGCTTTGACAGGTGGACTAGGTGCTGGTGTTGGTGCATAGCTTCCCAACAGGAATACTTCACAGGTGACTGTAGTTATATTCAGCAATGAGCTACGGCAGTACTTTTTCTAAGATGAGTTTGCAAACTTAATTTTCAGACTTCATATACAAATTTTTAAAAAACAAATTGAAGAATAGTATATATATTGTGTTCTAAATTTTGAAGAAGTGTATAATATGCTTATGTAAAACTACCTATATAATATTATCTATACATTTGGAAAAATATCTAAAGAATAAAATCTGAATTATCAAGAGTGGACAGCTTACTGTGCAAAAGGAGATTGTTAAAAGGAAAGTTTGAGACTATTTAAATTTAACAAAGTTTATTTGACCAAAGAATAATTCATGAATCTGGAAACAGAACAATAAGATATTCTTAGAGCTCTGCTTCAAAACATGGGCAGTATTTACAGATGTAACATAAAAGTACAGAAATAGCTTGATCAGTTACAGGGAGGCATCTACTTTGAACATGGTCAAATCAGTTGGCAACCTGTGATTGGCTAAGACTCAGCTGTTTGTTATACTCCTAAGTTAGGTTTACAATTTGTGTACATACTAAGTGAGGTTGTAGTTATGCAGAAACTCACAGTACGAAAATGATTGCAGGTTAGTGACATCCTGGTTGTTTAGCAGGATGAAAGGAAGATACAATAAAAATTTTTAATAATAAGTACAGATTTTTCTATAGCATTTATTTTTGAAACAAGTTTATTAATTTTGAAATCATCAAAAGTAACTGACATATAATTTTTGCAATTTTGTGGCAAATTTCCAGTGGGAAATTTCATCACAAAAATATTGTGGAAACATATTTCTGGATATGAAGAGATTGTACACAAGCACGCAGAGTATTTGTTTATGTCTCACTGTATATACCATGGGTATCAAAAAGAGTATACATATTTGGAGAAGTCGGGAAGACAGCGGCCAAGCCAGTCAGGCTATGCGAGTCCCAGTGTGAGTGAGTAAGTGTATGAAAAATTTTGTGTATGTGCTGGTGAGCGAGTGTACGTGTGAGTAGCTGAGTGAGTGAGGACTAGGGAGCTAGCAGCCAGGGCTCTCTTGGTGCAACAGCTGGTGCCACTGCTGCTGGACTTGGATCCTAGCTATTCCTGGGACGCAGAAGCTGTGCACCATTTTCTTTTTTTATTTTAAGTCAACTAAACCCTTCCTGGGAAGAAAATGCTGGGAGAGACGGTCTAAGTGGGGGATTTAGAGCAAGTGGCCAGGCCCCTGGTGCAATAGCTGGTGCTGCAGCTTCTCTGCTTGGTGCCTGATTCTTCCCAGGTCCCAGAAGTCCAGTGCCATTTTTAAAAAATGGACAAAAGTTTTCCTGTGAAAAGCAGTGGGGAGAGACTATTGCCCCAGATTCTTCCTCACCATTGGCGGGAGAGACTGCCGACTCCAGGCTTTGCCTCATCACTTGAGTACTTGGCAGGGCACTGGCAGCAGGGGCTGCAGAAGGAGTCCAGAGGCAAAGTCCCATGAAAGAGGACAAGAGAGGCATCCAGCACCATTTTGAAGGCGGGGTAGGAAAGTGCTCCAACTTGCTCACCAGGGAGTGACAGACCCGATCTCTGTGACTGGCGGATCAACTACTTAGGGATTGATCGTGACCCAGAGGGAATATCCTGTAAACACAAACTTCGAGGGACCTGACGAGTGCAGACAAAGTTCCAGGCGCCCCACTTCCTACCCTGATCCAGCCGCAGGATAAAGGGTGTGGCCAGAAAAAGATGAGGAAGGACTCCAAAGAGATCAGTGGTGAGTCCGCGGCTGGCCGATACCCCCTCCTCCCCAGCAATTCGCTGAACGTCAGACCCACATAGCTGGGCCACAACTGAGAGGGACAAACCCAGGTGTAGCCTGGACGTCAGTTGAAATAGGAGAACTCCATTCCAGGATACCCTGGTGGGAGCACCCCCATGAGTACATACCTCGGGAAGAGACAACCTGGCATCTCCCCATTGGAGGAGATCTCCTTGACCATAGGAGAGTGAGAGGAGAGGGCAGCAGCTCCACTGGACACTGAGAGAGTGAAAGTGGTGGCTCTGCAGGAGAGACCTCATTGGAGGAACAATTACAGAGCCTGCCAAAAGAGGGCAGCGTTTTTCTTTTTTTTAACATTTAATTTTTTTTACTTTTTAAAAAAATTATTTGACTTAGTTCATCTATTTTTAAAATATTTTTCCTTTGTGCATGAATATGTATGGGATGGTTTGATCTGCATCTTGCCCAATTTTTTTTCTTTTTTTGTTTCTTTCTTCTTTTATTTGTCATTTTCTGTTTATGTGTGTATGTGAATGACTGAGTGTTCATCTTTCAATTTTGTCGTTGTTGTTGGTTTGTTTTTGCTCTTTGTTCTTCTGGAGTTTTTTATTTTCATTTTTTATAGTTTAAGGTGTGTATCAATATATGTGTGAGGGTTTGACCTGAATCACTTTTTTTTTTCCAGTCTTTTGGTTTTTCTTCTCTTTTCATTTTGTGCTAGGCATGAGTGTGTGTGTGTGTGTGTGTGTGTGTGTGTGTGTTTAGTTTTCTTGGTTTTTTTGTTATCATTGTTTGTTTTGTTGCATTTTGTTGTTATTCCAGTTTGTTTTGGGGTGTGTCAGTGTGTGTGTGTGTGTGTGTGTGTGTTCAATTGCTTTTTGCATTGGTTTACTGCTTTGCATTGTCATATAGAGTGGTGGGGAGTGGGTCTCAGGGAAAACAGACCATAATAAGTAAACATTGCAACTCGCAAGTCGTTTCTAAATCCTAGCGCCACATCCCCTACTTTATTCGAATTTCTAAAACTACAAGAGACAGTGAAGCTTCCCATCCACCATCCTATTTCAAAATAGAACAAATCCAGAGCCCAGACCAGGGAAGAAAAGAGAACTGAGAAAACATCAGAAGGGAAAGCCTCTCCCACTGACACTGAATAACAGAACTAAAGAGAAAAACAAGAGATCTGTCACAAATGCAGAAAAAACAAAGGAAGACCACAGGCAATTTCAAATGTACCAAAGACAAAACTCCTGAAAAATCAGACCTTGGTGCCAAAACAATGGAAGTCACCAACGACTGGCCCCAGAATACAACAGGGGTTAGGGAATGGATGGAAAGTGTGAATAAGACTCAAAAAAAACAACTGAAAAAACTTGTAACAGTGTGAATAAAACTCAAGAAAGACAACGGAAAGAACTTGTAACAGAGATTTTAGCAATAAAAAGTTTCATCCAGGAAATAAAGAACAAGATGACAAGCATGGAAAGCAGAATTAATCTGGCTGAAGAATCTCAGAACTTGAAGACCAGAACATGGAATTAACCCGATCTGTAAAAAACATAGAAAGAAGACTCAGAAAGAAAGAACATAGCTTACAAGAGATGTGCGATTAGAGACTGGTATTCCAAAAGAAGAAAGGGAAATGAAGAACAACTTGGAGCAAGTATTCCAGGAGGTAATACAAGAAAACTTTCTTCATCTCACCAGAGATGTGACCAGCCAAGCACAAGAGATACAGAGAAACCCACAAGGCATCCAGTGAGAGGACCAGCCCTAGACACATAGTAATTTGCCTACACAAAGTAGGCACAAAAGAAAAAATCCTAAAGTCAGCAAGAGAGAAAGGTCAGACTACCTACTGGAGAAATCCACTCGGGTTTGCAGCAGACCTACTGGCTGAAACACTACGACAAAAAGGGACTGAAGCCCTACCTTCAAAGGCCTCAAAGGTCAACAATTTCTTTAATTAATTAATTAATTAAAAGATGTGGGGTACAATTCAGGGTTAGGTATATAAACATTGATAATTCAGGTACCCTTGCTGATGAAGTATGCCTTTCCCTCCCCTAGCAGTTTCCCTCAACTGCCAATCCCAACCCCCTTCCCCTGACAGTTTTCCAATCGCTTTCTTATAGCATTATAATTGTTCAAGGTTAGCTTATGAGTGAGAACATATGAAACTCAGTTCATTGTTTCTGTGATAAATCACTGAGTATGATTGACTCCAAATCCATCCAAGTAGCTACAAAGTCCATATATTTGTCCTTTTTTATGACTGCATAATATTCCATTGTGTATATGTACCACATTTTTTTTTATCCAGTCCAGCTTCGATGGGCAACATAGTTAATTCCATGTTTTTGCTATTGTGAATAGAGCTGCAACAAACATACATGTGCAGGTATCTTTTTAATAGAATAATTTTAGTTCCTCCAGTTATATTCCCAATACGGGAATTGCTGGGTCATATGGAAGGTCAATTTCTAGCTCTTTCAGAAATCGCCACACTGTCTTCCAAAGAGGTTGTACTAGTCTGCATTCCCACCAGCAGTGTAGAAGTGTTCCCTTTTCTCCACATCCTCGCCAGCATCTGTTGTTGTTTGTTTTATTAATGATGGCTATTCTTACAGGGGTTAGGTGGTATCTCAATGTGGTTTTGATTTGCATTTCATGTGTCTGTTGGCTGCCTGTATATCTTCTTTTGAGAAGGGTCTATTTATGTCTTTTGCCCACTTTTAAAAGGGGCTGTTGTTTTTTTCCTTTTGGCGTGTTTGAGTTCCTTGTAGATCCTAGATGTTAGGCCTTTGTCAGATACACAGTTGGCAAATATTTTTTCCCATTCTGTGGGCTGCCTCCCTGCTCTCTTGATGGTTTCTTTTGCTTTGCAGAAGCTCGTTAATTTGATGAGGTCCCACTTGTCTATCTTATTTCTTAAGGTATTGGCCTTTAGGCTTCTGAATAAAGATTGGTTCCCAGTTCCAATTTCCATAAGGGTATCTCCTGAGCTTTCTAAGATTCGTATAGTTTGAGGTTTTACATTTAGGTCTTTGATCCATTTATAGTTAGTTTTTGTGTATGGTGATAGGTAGGGGTCCTGTTTCAGTTGTCTGCATGTGATCAGCCAGTTTACCCAGCACCATTTGCTGAATAGGTTCTCCTCTCCCCAGTGGTTGTTGTTGGAGGCTTTGTCAAAGATTAGTTAAGATAAACAATTTCAATCAAGAATTTCCTATCCAGTCAAACTCAACTTCATCAGTGATGGAGAATTAAAATCCTTCCCAGTCATCCAATCCCAAAAAGACTATGCAGCTTTCAGGCCAGTTCTACAGGAGACACTTAAAAAGATATTAAGCAAGCTGGGCTCGGTGGCTCAGCCTGTAATCCCGCACCTTTGGGAGGCTGATACCAATGCTATTGAAAGTATTCCAGGCAATCGAGAAGGATGGAATTCTCCCCAAATCATTTTACGAAGGTAACATCACACTGATACCCAAGCCGGGTAAAGAGCCAACAAAAAAAGAGAACTGCAGGCCAATATCCCTTATGAACATAGGCGCAAACATCCTCAACAAATTCTAGCAAATTGGATCCAAAAATACATTTCAAAAATCATCCAACATGACTAAGTAGGCTTTATCCCTAGGATGCAGGGCTGGTTCAACATTCACAAGACCATAAATGTAATCAAATACATCAAAAGATGTAAAAACAAGAACCACATGATTGTATCATTAGATGCAGAAAAAAGCTTTTGATAAAAACCAGCAACCCTTCTTGATAAAAACCCCCAAATATCTCAAAATAATAAGTGCCATTTATAAGAAACCCACAGCTAACATATTGCTAAATGGAGAGAAACTAGAAATATTTCCCCTGAAAACTGGAACAAGACAAGGCTGCCCACTCTCACCCCTCTTGTTCAACATTGTGTTGGAAGTCCTAGCTAGGGCAATTAGTCAAGAGAAGGAAATCAGGGGTATCCAAATAGGAAAAGAGGAAGTCAAGTTATCCTTCTTTGCTGATTATATGATCCTATACCTTGAAAATCAAAGAGAATCTGTCAAAAACCTGCTTGCACTGATAAAGGACTTTGGCAAAGTCTCAGGGAACAAAATAAATGTGCAAAAGACAGTTGCATTCCTATACACGAACAACAAGCAGACAGAGACCCAAATTAAAATCACAATCCCATTCACAATAGCCACACAAAAATGAAATACCTCAGCATCTTCCTAACCAGAGAAGTGAAAGACCTTTATAATGTGAATGACAAAACACTACTCAAAGAAATACAAGAAGACACAAACAAATTGAAAAATATTCCATGCTCATGGATAGGAAGAATCAACATTGTTAAAATGTCCATCCTACCAAAGGCAATCTACGGATTCAATGCAATATCCATTAATTTACCAACATCATACTTCTTAGACCTGGAAATGACAATACAGAAATTCATATGAAAACATAAACGGCCACGAATAGCCAAAACAATCCTTAGCAAAAGAAACAAAGCAGAAGGTATCACACTTCCAGACTTCAAACTTTTATAAGGCCACAGTAATCAAAACTGTCTGGTATTGGTATAAGAACAGGAATATAGACCAATGGAACAGGATAGAGATTCTGGAAGCAATTTCTCAACCAACTTATCATTGACAAAACTTTCAACAACCAGTGGGGGAGAGGAGAACCTATTCAGTAAATGGTGCTGGGAAAACTGGCTGATCCCATGCAGAAGATGGAAACAGGACCCCTATCTATCACCATACACAAAAATTAACTCTAAATGAATCAAGACCTAAACGTAAAATCTCA